>SNQJ01S0169631.1:0-20570 GCA_010110895.2 Picea sitchensis
TCCTCTAGTGTGATTTTCAAAAACACCAAAGCATTCATCTTGAGAGGAATTTGAAGAAAAACCAACATTACATACCTCATGTTCATGCATGTACTTGGTAAGGGTTTCCTTTGCCTCATGGATTTGAGTCTCCATCTCATGCAACTTTTCAAGAAGATGGTGCTTCTCCTCCTTCATGGCCATGAACTGCTCTTGAAGGACAATTCTCTCCTTTCTATGTTCCCACATCTCTTGCACCACACCTCTCATGGTTAGAAACTCCTCCAACATCTCTTTGTCAAAGAACTTGGCTAATGAAGATGTAGGATAACTCTTATTGTTTGAAGCTTCCTCCATCTTTGCAAGATATCAAACTTCAACACAAAACTTGCACACTAATACCAACAATTAAAACTCTAGCTATCAATGGAAATCACACGAGAAAAACTATGCTCTGATACCACCTGATATGAAAATAGGGGGCTGACTTGTTTTTCTATGCAAGCACCCTCTACTCCATTAAAATAAACTTCAGGACCTTGCTCAATGTCTTAGTTGTGTAAGAGAAATTATGTGTCAAGTTTATGCCTCTTTTATGTGTTTATGTGTGAGGTTTTTAAAAGGTTAAATATGCTGGTTAAATAAATACAACAGAAAATATAAGTTGCAGCAAGTAATAACCAACAAACACTCACAACAAGAACAACACGATAAAGGAGTTCAACCCCAACTGGGCTACATCTCCTTGAGCATCCATCAATGGAATAGGCTCAACAAGATTAGTTTGTCAAATATTATTTCACAATATTCTTATCAATTCAAATGGATTTAATGATTATACCATTGGGTTTAGAATACATAAAAACCCCAAAAATGACTATTAGAACTCTAAAAACGGACCATGGCTCATATGGGCATGACCTCTTCTACATGTGGCCTTAAGCTTCCCTGAGCTTCCTTGTGGAAAAAACACCTATAAAAGTCCTAAAATTCCTATGAAACCTATCCCAATCTGTTTAGAGAATAACCAATAGTCAAAAATGACTATTCAGTCACATAAAATAGACTTGGGCTCATCTAAGCATGGCCTCCTTCAATGGTGGCCCTAAGCTCTGTAGAGCTCCCTGAAAATTCAATGGTGTAAAACCTACAAAATAAGTCTCCAAATGATTTTGAAAACTATGCCAATGGATTCAAAACATCCAAAAACCCCTAGCTGGGCTTTTTCGGCACCTCATTTGGCCAAAAGATGAAGAAGATAGGCCTCCCTCCATTTTCCTCCTTAAAGCCTTCTGTCTCTGGTTCGCCAATTCACACCTCTTGTGTGAGTAACCTGGCTTCTGGGTATTTCCCATGCCTAAACCCAACACACACATGTATGCCCAAAAAATGCACTAAAATTTCGCACCGTTAGTGAACTTAGCCCCTGAATCACGAAGGTGTTGGGCGCATGGGGGGGCCATGTGGCCACGCCCCAACGTGAATTAAGGTCTCTGTTGCAATGGTCAAGAGTTTTCCAAGTGGTAGGTGATGGAGAGCGATACATTGTGGTTTAAAAAACCATGCGCATTCCTTGGGTGGCATGGTTGTATGGTAAATGCATACGATCAGGGGTTGGGGCTAAGCCCCAACCCAGACCCCCACGCCCAAATAGAAAACATTACAACTTAAATAATATGCAATACATAATATAGTAAGAAACATGTTTTGGGCACGTTGGTTGGGCGGAATTTTTCAAGGCTTTTCATATGCGTGGAGGTCCGTTGTTTGAATCCCACGGACTCCATAAAACTTTTAAACACCCAAAGCATGGTGCCACGTGGCAGCCCATGTCTGGGTCATCTGGCACCACCCGATTGGCCTATAAAATGCCACATGCCCTAACATCATTCGTCCACGTGTGTACCATTTAATTGCTTTCCATGTCAGCATCAAACATGTTAGCACTTCCATGTCAGCATACATTCATGCCATGTCATCACCTATACGGAATGTACAGTCAGCATTTTTTTGCCTGTTTGGCAAATCGAACAGATCACGATATCTCACTCATCTGATGTATGTTTGACCCCATTCAAAGTGCGTTGGGTTCGTGATGACGAGGCCTATGTAGCCATTGGTTTTTAGGTGATTCTAAACACTTTTATTTTTGGGCTAAAATTTGATCCCTGGTCCAAATTCTGATCACACCTTCCCACTGAAAGGCTTTTGGATCCACAAAAGCTGATGATTATCTTCCTGAGCTTTAATACTCTTCTTCTTCCAAGTTCTATCAAATGATTCTACTTGAAAATTAATTTTGGCAATCACCTGGGTATCTTGAAATGCGCAACTTCCTATGTCGCTCAACCACTGTTCTCTGGTTGTTACTGACCCATTGTTCTCTTTGTGCTTGGAAGACTGCCAACCTTCCCACTGAGAATCAAGTCTCTCATGTTAACTCTTTGGCATCAACAC
This sequence comes from Picea sitchensis, assembly GCA_010110895.2. NCBI lineage: Eukaryota > Viridiplantae > Streptophyta > Pinopsida > Pinales > Pinaceae > Picea > Picea sitchensis. Next base: position 2,437 of record SNQJ01S0169631.1, read on the forward strand.
AATTCGCTCTACAATGGATGTAAAAAGTTTTCCTGCGACATCTTGTCACAAACCAAGAAAAACCATCAATCTTGAAAACAAAATTTAAACAAGACTGAAAATGATGCCAGCAGAGTCTTTTGCCCTTCAAAGTACATGGCAGTTTCCTGCATAATGGTGTAATCAAAATCGACTTACAAGATGACAAATACCATCGACTAAACATAAATCAAAAAACATGATCGACACAAAATAGTCATCAAGACAACATCGACACAAGTCGAGACTCATTTGAAACATATCGACATTCCAAAAGTCGGCATTCATGATACACAATCATGTTACAATCATGAGTCACTCATAATGAACTATCACAAAGTTCATTGTTTACACACATACAAAATCACATGCATGTGCATAGCTCTTCAACTCTCCTTTAAGTACAAACATACGTACATAAACCCAAAAACCATGTGGGTACATAAGAGCTGAAAATGAAAAATCTAAATTGCTGCAATAAGTGAGTATCATACCCCTCTTTTACATCCTCCTGGCGAAGTTGTGCAACAACAAGAATGCCTTCAAATGAATTGCATTCACATGAAAACTTGCATCATACAAGTTATGATAAACTGTTGTAACTTGTCAAACTTCAACAAAAATGCATACATAAGGCTGAAAAGTGCATCTACAAACAGAAAATTGCAAGCCTTATTTGTTCAAGAAATCTAACCATTTCTTACCAAGCCAACTCAATGGTGACCTTTTCTGCTGAAAATCCTCTTCTTGTGAATCATCTTGACTCACATCGATGATGGAACCTCCTCTTCCATTCTTGCCAGTCTCTTTATCCATCTGCCTCTTGTGATGTGGATGAGTGGTTGGATGCAATGTCCAGCATTGGTCAATGAGATGACCTCTCTTCTGACAGTGAGTGCAAATCTTTTGCATCCTCTTTTTAAGTTGCTTTTTCTTGGAAAGTTTCCTGAATGTGGTCAATATTTTCCAACATCTTGAAACATGATGGTTATCTAAACCACAATATGTACATGGACTTTTTCTGCCATTTTCGCATGAAAATTTATCATGCTTAACATAATCAAAAGCAACTGAATTATAGGCAGAAATATACCTTGAACATTCACCTTTATTGCCTTCTTGAGGAGGTGAATTTGAAGAGTTACTAGCTCTCTTTTGAACACCAACAATAGTGTTACTTTCCTCATGGCTGTCACAACTCTTTTGTTTCGCACATTTGTATTCATCTTGAACACATACTTTGCATGCTCGAGGGATTGAACTTGCAACAAAAGTTCTTGAACATTCACCTTTATCGCCTTCTTGAGGAGGTGAATTTGAAGAGTTACCAGCTCTCCTTTGAAGACCAACAAAAATGTTCTTGTCCTCATCATTTTCGCAACTCTCTTGTTTCACACATTTGCATTCATCTTGAACACATACTTTGCATGCTTGATGGATTGAACTTGTAACAAAAGTTGTTCTAGGAACTTTTCCCCTTGTCTCCTCCACTTTGGAATTTGCTCCATCTTTCTGTTCATATCCAAGACCCCTATACTTGGGCCTCTCCTCAACAACAATAGGCTCAACATTTCCTTGTGCATGCTTGCCTAACCCTTTACCTTCATAACCCATTTTTAACAATAACTTGGACCCTATTCCTCTAGTGTGATTTTCAAAAACACCAAGGAATTCATCTTGAGAGGAATTTGAAGAAAAACCAACATTACATACCTCATGTTCATGCATGTACTTGGTAAGGGTTTCCTTTGCCTCATGGATTTGAGTCTCCATCTCATGCAACTTTTCAAGAAGCTGGTGCTTCTCCTGCTTCATGGCCATGAACTGCTCTTGAAGGACAATTCTCTCCTTTCTATGTTCCCACATCTGTTGCACCACACCTCTCATGGTTAGAAACTCCTCCAACATCTCTTTGTCAAAGAACTTGGCTAATGAAGATGTAGGGTAACTCTTATTGTTTGAAGCTTCCTCCATCTTTGCAAGATATCAAACTTCAACACAAAACTTGCACAATAATACCAACAATTAAAACTCCAGCTATCAATGGCAATCACACGAGCAAAACTATGCTCTGATACCACCTGATCTGAAAATAGGGGGCTGACTTGTTTTGCTATGCAAGCACCCTCTACTCCATTAAAATAAACTTCAGGACCTTGCTCAATGTCTTGGTTGTGCAAGGGAAATTATGTGTCAAGTTTATGCCTCTTTTATGTGTTTATGTGTGAGGTTTTTAAAAGGTTAAATATGTTGGTTAAATAAATACAACAACAAATATAAGTTGCAGCAAGTAATAACCAACAAACACTCACAACAAGAACAACATGATAAAGGAGCAGCAAGCTTGTAGGAGGAAGATGGCAGGAGGCCTATCTTCTTCATCTTTTGGCCAATTGAGGTGCTGAAAAAGCCTAGCTAGGCGTTTTTGGATGTTCTTAATCCATTGGCATAGTTTTCAAAGGAATTTGGAGACTTCTTTTGTAGGTTTTATACCATTGAAGTTTCAGGGAGCTCTAGGGAGCTTAGGGCCACCATTGAAGGAGGCCATGCTCAGATGAGCCCAAGTCTATTTTCTGTGACTGAATAATCATTTTTGACTATTTGTTATGCTATGAATACATTGGGACAAGTTTCATAGGAATTTGAGGACTTTTACAGGTGTTTTTTCTACAAGGAAGCTCAAGGAAGATCAAGGCTACATGTAGAAGAGGTCATTCCCGAATGAGCCTTGGTCCGTTTTCAGAGTTCTTATAGTCATTTTTTGGGTTTTAATGTATTCTGAACCCTATGGTACAGTCAGTAAATCCATTGGAGTTGATCAGCAGTTTGTAAAAGGATATTTGACAAACTAATCCCGGAGAGCCTAGTCCATTGATGGAGGCTCAAGGAGATGTAGCCCAGTTGGGGGTGAAATCCTTTATCATGTTGTTCTTGTTGTGAGTGTTTTCTGGTTATTACTTGCTACAACTTATATTTTCTATTGTATTTATTTAAACAACATATTTAACCTTTTAAAAACCTCACACATAAACACATAAAAGAGGCATAAACTTGACACATAATTTCTCTTGCACATCTAAGACATTGAGCAAGGTCCTGAAGTTTATTTTAATGGAGTAGAGGGTTCTTTCATAGAAAAACAAGTCGGCCCCCTATTTTAAGATCAAGTGGCTCATTTGAGCATGGCCTCCTTCAATGGTGGCCCTAAGCTCCCTAGAGCTCCCTTAAACTTCAATGGTGTAAAACCTGCAAAAGAAGTCTCCAAATTCCTTTGAAAAACATGCCAATGGATTTAGAACATCCAAAAACCCTTAGGTGGGCTTTTTCGGCACCTCATTTGGCCAAAAGTTGAAGAAGATAGGCCTCATGCCATTTTCCTCCTTCAAGCTTGTTGTCTCTGGTTCGCCAATTTGCACCTCCTGTGTGAGTAACCTGGCTTTTGGGCGTTTCCCGTGCTTAAACCCAACACACATGCGCATGCCCAAAAAATGCACAAAAATGTTGCACCGTTAGAGAACTTAGCCCCTAAATCACGGAGGTGTTGGGCGCATGGGGGTGCCATGTGGCCACGTCCCAGCGCGAATTAAGGGCTCTGTTGCAACGGTCAAGAGTTTTCCAAGTGGCAGGAGATGGAGGGAGATCCGTTGTGGTTTAGAAACCCACACGCATTCCTTAGGTGGCATGTTTGTATGGTAAATGCATACGATCGGGGGTTGGGGCTAAGCCCCAACCCAGACCCCATGCCCAAATAGAAAACATTACAACTTAAATAATATGCAATACATAATATAGTAAGAAACATGTTGTGGGCATGTTGGTTGGGCGAACTTTGTTAAGGATTTGAATATGTGTGGAGGTCCAGGGTTTGAATCCCACAGACTCCATAAAACTTTTAAACACCCAAAACATGGTGCCAGATGGCAGCCCATGTCTGGGCCACGTGGCACCACCCGATTGGCCTATAAAATGCCACGTGCCCTAACATCATTTGTCCACATGTATTCCATTTAACTGCTTGCCATGTCAGCATCAGACACGTTAGCACTGCCATGTCAACATACGATCATGCCATGTCATCACCTGCACAAATTGTATAGACTATAAAGTCAACATTTTTTGCGTGTTTGGAAAATCAAACAGATCATGATATCTCACTCATCCGATGTCTGTTTGACCCCATTCAAAGTGTGTTGGGTTCATGACGACGAGGTATACACCCCTGTTTTTTTTTAGGTGATTTTGAACACTTTTATTTTTGGGCTAAAATTTGACCCTTGGTCTAGATTCTGATCATCCTGTGTCTTGGGACACATTTCTTTGGTTAATTTGAAATGGTTGGCCAAAGGTGTACTAACCAGTTTTTTATTCTTCATTCTAAACCTCTCCAACACCTTCTCTATGTACTCACCCTGAGTGTAATACCCCAAGGACGTGCCCCAATTGCATTATGAATTGTAATTATGTTTTATAGGCTCGTGAGCCAAGTTTATATAAGCTGGTGGACTTATGTGTTTATTAGGCCAGAAAGACTAAGTGTTGAAGGCCAAGAGCCTAATTTTTTTGTACATGTAATGATGCACATTATTAATATAAAAACATCTCTACATGTGGACCGACCATGATGAATGAGTGATGGGGGACTAAGCTTCCACAAAGTCTGGGTAAGGGAGAGGGGGATGAAAGGTTGGGAGAAGGGATAAGCTTAAGATCTTAAGGCCTTGGGGATAATAATTAAATATTATTCCAAAGTTGTGTAAATGTTTATGTTTTATCCTAAGTTCCTGGAAGGGGGAACGTGTGAAAAATGTGGACCATGCAGCCCCAGGGAGACAGGTATCGACCTGGGCACATGCAGTTAAAGCTAGAGAAGTAAGCCATGTTGGGGGGTTTGACCTCCCATTTTCCATCCTCTGTCTGAACTCGCAGGTGTCCATGATCGACCTCTGCTTCGGTGTTTGTTCTGGGGAATTCTTACCTGAATCGATAAGTCTCTATGTGGGATCTCTGTACACCCTCACGCATCTCCAAAACCAGAACCATGAACCCATCATGTGTTACATGGTTGAGAAACCCAAAATTTCCTAAGTCATGTTGTTCTATCCTAGTGGGTTGTTGTGTCCTCTTAGTTCCTAAACATATGATGTTGTTGCCATTGACTGTGTGTTTCTGAGCCTTATTGTTGTGTCCTCATTGTGTTGGAATTTGTCAAAAGAACATGTTTCCAAGCTTCTGAGTGACTCTCTCCAGGTGATATACTGCACGAAGGAAGTGAGAACTCCTAGAAGGAGTCTTGTAGCTGCCACAAATATCAGAGACTTCCAGTCTGGTCTGTTACTAAAGCCCAAGGCAAGGGAGGTTTAGCAGCCGAAGGACTGTCCAGGTGATAGTGAAGGTGTATACTCCTAGGGTGGGAAAGCATGTGGGGAATGAGGGTCTATGAGAAGTGGGCGTAAGTGACTCCTGGGAGAGAATCCTTCCTCTATAATTGTGTGCCTTCCGTTGACCTTGCCTAGCCTAGGATTCCCTGCTCGGTGGAGCTTAGTTCCAGCTCGGGGGTGACCTACTATTGAGAGTGATGAGCAATGTGGTCTAAGGCTGGGAGGTTCATGGAAGGTCTACACAAAGTTTGTGGAATTACTACAGTTTCAAAGATAAGTATCATTTGGTGCTTAATATTATGATTTTTTCATGCCGATGATGCTTATATGTTATCATGTATTATGTTGCGCATATGGATTATTGTTAATCTCCTTGATGATGTATATTAGCAGTAAGCATGTGATTACTCCATGTTGTTTGATTACATCTGTTAATTAGATTTAATATGCATTTTATATTTTTTTTAAGTATAAGAATGTTCGGCGTAGTAGTGTTGCCCAGCAAGTGGGTTGATGGCCGGGGATTCTACAATATGGTATCAAAGCATGGTTACAACACTGAGCCTGGATGGGCCATGTTAGTGGAAGTTGAAGAAAAAGTTTCAGAAAGAATTGTTGTCGAAGTAGACAAAATGCAAGTTTAGAGCCTAAGGTTTCAATGTTGAGCCTGGATGGGTTGGATAAGTGGTCTTTGGACCCAAGGTTTCGAGAGGAAATTGTGTCTAGAGGACTAATTTCGAACCTTAGAATTTTTTTGACTGCCAACAGGGTACTTGATCCTATACGAAGCTCAAGAAAAGTAGCGATAGAATAAAAACGCAGTCGGTGTGGTATTTGACCACAGAGAGAGAGGGCACTCAACACTTTGGATGTTGGAGCCGTAGGATCTATTTGGAAAGAAAGGAAAAAAAATTACAACTGTTAGATATAGAGAAGGTGTCAGGAGGATATCTGAGAAGCCTTTCGAGAGTTCAGCTGTCGGGAAAAGTGGGGTGCGCTGAGACACAAACCCCTGAATCCTGAAACTACGAGGTTCCAAGAAGATCTACACTGTAGATCTGGGAAAAATAGCTTGTTCATTGGATTGAGCAGAAGAGAAAAGAGAAATTGTAGGAGTTCAACTGTCGAGAGAAGTGGGATGTGCTGATGCACAAACTCCTAAAGCCCGAAATCGTGAAATCCCGATGAACCATAGTATTGGGTCAGGTTGATTTCCTTGGGATTGACGAGGACATAGGGATGTGTGCCACGTGCTAGTGGGTCTCGAAGGAAAAAATAGACGTAGTAGGGTCATATGACGTCACCCGAGGTAACATGGAACTTCTTAAGGACATCACGTGTCACCACCTTGGTTGGTGACAATGGTGTTGTGGGCCTGGGGGTGATAAAGGTCGGAAGTTCGGAAGTTGGGAGTAGGAGAGGGAAGAGAGTGTGAGAGTCTACAAGATCGAAACCCTGAAACCCAAAACCATGAAGTTTCATTTAGAGAACCTTGAGACCTAGTGCTTGGTCACGCCCTTAGTCACATGGGTTGGGAAACTGAGAGAAAAGGGCTAAGGCCTGAGTGCACTACAAATTCAAGCAGAGCTTGGAAAATTCATGGAAACCGAATGTTTTCTTGAATCAAGTTGTTTTTGAATGATGTGGAATTTGTTAAGGATTAATGACCTGAAAAATTCTGGTTGTCTTCACGTTGTGTTTGCAGAAGGTTAGCGAGTGCCAAAACCGTTTAGAGTTGCGACTGGGGACAAAGAAATTGAAGAGACACATAATGCTTCCAATTCAGAAAATGAAAGAGAAGGAATGGACGTCCACTTGGGAGTTGAAGGATTGAACTCCAATGGGCACGGAAAAGAGATAGATAAGGAAGGAAATCCTAGGAAGATCATTGAAAATTTATAGAAAGATGCCCAAACTCGCCGAGCAGATAGAATAAAGCTCAGGAAAACTCAGGAAAAACAAGGAGAATTCAACGTAAAGTTTTTAAAGAGTTTGGAGAGAATATAAAATAAGTTGGATAAGGTGAGTGACTCGAGCAGAACAGGGAGTCCCTGAAATTCTAAGGGGAGAAGATCAAGAAGTACTGGTAGACACCATCATCACTCCCAAAGTCGCTCCAAAAGAAGGGCGCACGGTAGTTCAATCCCATCTCCTACCAGAAAGCACAGGAGATCTGGGGTGGATGAATTGAAGGGAGAGATGAACAATATTAAGCCTCCTACATTTGATGGAGAACATAAGAAGGAAGAAGATGCAGAAACATTTTTTCTTGGCACGAGGAAGTATTTCTAACTACAGAATTATTCCTCTCATGCAGAAGGAAGAATTGTGATGTATCAATTGAAAGGAAAAGCATCTATGTGGTGGGATCAGCTTGTGCAGGTACAACACATTAGAGAGAAATATATCACTTGGAGAGAATTCAAGAGGTATTTCGAGAAGAAGTATTTGATTAAGAGATATTATGACATAAATATGAAAGAGTTCTTTGAACTCAAGTTAGGCAGCATGACCATTGATGAGTATGAACGTAGGTTCCTGGAATTGTTGAAGTATGTTACGTTCATTAAAGAGGAGACTGTCAAGATTCAAAGGTATTTGAGTGGACTGCAATCTTCCATTGGGGAAAAGATCCAGTATGATGACCCCAAGACCATGGAAGACACGATACGAAGAGAGAAATGCTTATATGAACAACAAAGAGAAAATCCTACCTTTCGGAAGGCTTGGGATGACCAAAAGAAGTTTAAGAAAGAGTAGAGGTAGAAGAGAAAGAAACCTCCCTTTTTCAGAAACATTCCTCAGGGAAAACCATCTTTTAGAGAACCTAGAAAGACTGAAATGGGTTGACAAATGCCAAGATAGACAACTATGGAGTGTTGGGGTTGTAAAGGAAAACATAGGGATAGATATTGCCCCCATCGAAATGATAAAGCGAGAGTCTTCCACAATGTTCAACAGGCTGAAACAATGGCATACATGGGAAGTAGAATTCCAAGGATCTACGTAGCCCTAGACACCAAGCAAGCTGAATTTCAATCTCACATGATTGAAGTGGAAGGTATGATTAACAACCGACCATTTACTATTTTAATTTATTCAGCGGCTAGCCATAGTTATATAGATCCTAGAGTGGTGGAAAGTTTTCATTTAACGAAAAGCGAACATGAAAAGTCTTGGTTAGTGCAGCTGGCTACAAGAACCAAGAGGAAAGACATTGAATTGATTAAGTCCTGCCTTGTGGGCATGAATGGAATGAGCACGAAGGTTGAATTGAACATTCTTCCTTTAGGATATTATGACTATTTAATTGGGATGGACTGGTTGGACCAACAACATGCCATATTGGACTGTCATAATAAGGTATTCACGTTCCTACATGAGGAGGGGAATCGGGAAACAGTCCAAGGAATTCCCAGAGTTGTTTCTATTAGAGAAATTTCAGCAATGCAGGTGAGGAAGTGCTACATGAAAGGTTGCCAATTATTTGCAGCCCATGTGGAGGAAACGCCCAAGGATAAGGTGTCATGTATCAGAGATCGTGCGGTACTAAAGGAGTTTGAGTATGTATTCTAGGATGTACCAGAATTACCTCTGAAAAGAGATATTGACTTCTCTGTAAACTTGATGCCTGGAGAAGCTCCAGTGTCAAAAGATGCTTACAGAATGAGTACGCTAGAGCTAGAAGAACTGCAATTGTATCTTGAAGAGCTTCTGAAGAAGGGGTACATATGCCCAAGCATGTCACCTTGGGGTGCCCCATTTCATTTCGTTAAGAAGAAGGACATAACACTAAGATTGTGTATCGATTTTAGACAATTAAACAAAGTGATTGTAAAGAACAAGTATCCTCTACCGAGGATTGATGACCTCTTCAATCAGTTGAAGGATGCGAAGCTATTTTCGAAGATATATCTCAGGTCAGGATATCACTAGGTAAGTAAAAAAGACTAATACATCAACAAGACCACCTTTAGAACAAGGTATGGTCATTACGAGTTCACAGTGGTGTGATTTGGGCTATCAAACACACCTGTTTTTTTTATGTGCTTGATGAAAGGTGTATTCAGGGACTATTTGGAAAAGTTTGTCATAGTCTTTTTGGATGACATTTTGGTGTATTCCAAGTCAGAGGAAGAGAATGAACACCATCTGAGGATGGTGTTGTAGGTTCTAAGAGAGCACCAACTATATGCCAAGTTGAGAAAGTGCTTGTTTTATCAGGAGTAGATCCATAACCTAGGGCATATTATTACGAAGGAAGGGATAGTTGTAGATCCTAAGAAGATTGAGGCCATTAGAGAATGGTTAACACCAAAGAACGTGACAAACATTACATCCTTTATGGGTCTAGCTAGTTATTGTAGAAGGTTTTTCGCAAGGTTCTCGAGGATAGCTCACCCTATCACTTCCTTGCAAAGGAAGGAGAAGAAGTTTTAGTGGACAGAGGAATGTGAGAAAATATTTCAGCAATTGAAGCAACTGTTAACTAGTGCTCCAATCCTAAGGATCACAGATCCAAATGAAGATTTCATGGTGTGCACCGATGCATGCAAAGAAGGAATGGGAGGAGTCCTAAGTCAGAATGGATTCATAATTTGTTATGAATCCAGGAAGTTGAAAGAGCATGAAAGGAACTACACGACTCATGATTTGAAGTTGGAAGCCATCGTTCATGCTCTAAGGAAATGGAGACATTACCTAATGGGAATGAGGTTTGAATTGAGAACAAACCATAATGGTCTGAAGTATTTGTTTTATCAACTAACCTTGAACGCTAGGTAGAGTACGTGGTTGGAATTTCTCTGTGAATACGATTTTGATATCAAGCATATCAAAGGGAAGGAGAATAAAGTGGATGATGCACTCAACAGGAGAGTACACGAATTACATGGTACAACCATTAACATGTATCATATTGATATGAAGAGAAAATTTTTGGAAGCTCGAAGCACCGACTTGCGGTACATGGAGTTGGTAGCAAAACTACAACAAGGTGAAACTCCACAGAAAGTGGAAAATTATAAGTTAGAGACTGATGGAATACTTTTGTACAAGAAAAACGTTTATGTACCTAATGTTCAGGTTTAAAACTTGCGATTCTAAGAGAAATGCATAACGTGCCTTATGTTGGGAACCTTGGATATTAGAAGACTATGGCAACAATCAAGAGCCATTACTTTTGCCTAGGTATGAAGAAAGAGATCACTAAATATATCGCCAGATGTATGAAATGACAAAAGGTTAAAGCTAAGCATAGACACCCAGCAGGGTTGTTGCAACCCTTACCCATTCCTGAGTGGAAGTGGGAGGTAGTGACAATGGACTTCATCACAGGGTTTCTTAGAACTAGAAAGAAACATGTTTCAATCATGGTGGTGGTGGACAAGCTTACGAAAGCTTCCCATTTCATTCTGTTAAAGAATACTCACAAGGCAGCGGAGGTTGTTGATATTTTTATGAAGGAAGTGGCACGATTGCACAGAATTCCCAAGACAATTGTGTCTGACAGAGAACCAAAATTTACTTCAAATTTTTGGAAGGGGTTGTTCAAAGGATTCATAACAAATCTGAATTTTAGCATAGCTTATAATCTTGAGTCTGATTGACAGATAGAGAGGGTAAATAGAGTAATAGAAGACATGCTAAGGATGTATGTGATGGACAAACCATCAAAATGGGAAGACTATCTACACTTGGTAGAATTCGCCTACAACAATGGGTATCAAGCATCATTGAAGATGAGCCCATTTGAATAAGTTTATGGAAGAAAATGAAATACTCCAATAAGATGGGATAATCCAGCTGATAGGGCAGTAGTTGGGCCAAAGTTGTTCAAGGAAATGGAAGAACAGATGCTAAAAATTAAGCAGAAATTGAAAGCTGCCCAAGACAGGCAGAAAAGTTATGCTGATAAAAATAGAACCCACAGAGAGTTTAAAGTGGGAGATCATGTTTTTCTAAAAGTAAAAGCCAACAAAAGTTCCTTGAGGCTGGGAAACTATTCCAAGTTGGCCGCCAGATTTTGTGGGCCATTTGAAATGCTATAAAGGATTGGGCTAGTAGCATATATGATTGCATTACCTGCATCCATGACTGTACATAATGTGTTTCATGTTTTGTTACTTAATAAATATATACCTGATCCTAATCATGTGATTGACTGGAATGTGATCCAGGGGGAACAAGAAGGTGCCCTGCAAGTGAATCCTGTGCGCATATTGGACCAAGAAAAAAAACAACTCCAGAATCGAGTCATAGGACTTGTAAAGGTCCAGTGGAATTGGTACGGTCCTGAGGATGCGACATGGGAGAATGAATATGCTATGCGGGCATAATACCTGCATCTTTTTGAAGATTTTCAAAATCTTGTTGATGTTGTGTGAAAGTTGCACTGAGGACAGTGCAAAAATAAGGGGAGGGGATTTTAATGCCCCAAGGACATGCCCCAATTGAATTATGAATTGTAATTATGTTTTATAGGCTGGTAAGCCAAGTTTATATAAGATGGTGGGCTTATGTGTTTATTAGGCCAGAGAGCCTAAGTGTTGAAGGCCAAGAGCCTGATTGTTTTGTACATGTAATGATGCACATTATTCATATAAAAACATCTCTCCATGTGGAACGACCACGATGAATGAGTGATGGGGGACTAATATTCCACAAAGTCTGGGTAAGGGAAAGGGGGTTTAAAGGTTGGGAGAAGGGATAAGCTTAAGAGCTTAAGACCTTGGGGATAATACTTAAATATTATTCCAAAGTTGTGTAAATGTTTATGTTTTATCCTAAGCTCCTAGAAAGGGGAACGTGTGCAAAATGGGGAGCACGCATCCCCAAGGAGACAGGTGTCAACCTGAGTGCATGTAGTTAAAGCCAGAGAAGGGAGCCATGTTGGAGGGTTCGACCTCCCATTTTCCATCCTCCGTCTGAACTCGTGGGTGTCCATGATCGACTTCTGTTTCGGTGTTTGGTCTGGGGAATTCTTACCTGGACCGTTAAGTCTCTGCATGGGATCTTTGTACACCCTCATGCATCTCCGAAACCAGAACCATGAACCCGTCCTATGTTGCATGGTTGAGAAACCCGAAATTGCCTAAGTCATGTTATGTTATCCCTGTGAGCTGTTGTGGCCGTGCAGTTCCTAATCATGTGAAGTTGTTGCCATTGACTGTGCGTTTGTGAGCCTTGTTTTTGTGTCCTCACTGTGCTGGAATTGGTCGAAATAACATATTTCCAAGCCTGTGAGATACTCTCTATAGGTGAGAGAGTGAACGGAGGAAGTGAGAACTCCTGGAAGGGATCCTGTAGCTTCCATAGAGATCGAAGACTTCTGGTTCGGTCTGTTGTTGAAGCCCAAGGTAAGGGAGGTTTAGAAGCCAAAGGATTGTCTGGCTGACAGTGAAGGTGTATACTCCTGGGTTCGGACAGACATGTGGGGAATGAGGGTCTGTGAGCAATGGGCGTAATTGAACCCTGGGAGAGAATCCTTCCTCTATAATTGTGTGTCTTCCGTTTACCTTGCCTAGCCTAGGATTCCCTTCTTGGTGGAGCTTAGTCCTAACTCAGGGATGACCTAATGCTGAGAGTGATGAGAAACACGGTCTAAGGTTGGGAGGTTCGTGGAAGGTTTGCACGCAGTTGGTGGAATTACTATAGTTTCAAATATAAGTATAAGTTGGTGCTTAATATTATGACTTTTTCATGCTGGTGATGCTTATATGTTATCATGTATTCTGTTGCACATATGGATTATTGTTAATGTCCTTGATGATGTATATTAGCAGTAAGCATGTGCTTACTCTGTGTTGTTTGATTAAATTTGTTAATTAGATTTAATATGCATGTTATATTTTTTTTTAAGTATGAGAATGTTTCACATAGTAGTGTTGCCCAACAAGTGGGTTGATTGTCGGGGATGCTACAATATGGTATCAGAGCATGGTTACAACACTGAGCCTGGATGGGCCATGTTAGTGGAATTTGAAGCAAAATTTTCGGAAAGAATTGTTGTCGAAGTAGAAAAAATTCGAGTTCAGAGCCCAAGGTTTCAACGCTGAGCTTAGATGGGTCGGATAAGTGGTCTTTGGACCCAAGGTTTCGAGAGGAAATTGTGTCTAGAGGACTAATTTTGAACCTTAGAATGTTTTTGAGTGCCAACATGGTACTTGATAGTTTATAAATCTCAGGAGAAGTAGTAGTAGAATAAAATTGTAGTCGGTGTGGTATTTGACCATAGAGAGAGAGGGCACTCAACACTTTGGATGTTGGAGCCATAGGATCTATTTGGAAAGAAAGGAAAAACCTTTACGACCGTTATATCCAGAGAAGGTGTTGGGAGGATATCTGAGAAGCCTTTTGGGAGTTCGGTTGTCGAGAAAAGTGGGGTGCGCTGAGACGCAAAGCCTCAAAACCCTAAACTCCAAAGTCCTGAGAAGATCTACACCGTAGATCTGGGAAAAATATCTCATACGTTGGATCAAGAAGAAGAGAAGAGAGCAATTTTGGGATTTCATCTGTCGGGAGAAGTGGGATGTGCTGATGCACCATAGTATTGGGTCGAGCTGATGTCAATGGGATTGATGAGGACACAGGGGGGTGTGCCACATTATAGTGGGTCCTGAAGGAAAAATTAGATGTATTAGGGATGGATGACATCATAAAACTATGTAATACATTTTGATTTTCTGGTACCTTTGGAATTTATTTTTCAGTGATCTCTTCAAGCACTGTGTATTCTGGTTTTTCTTTTTCCTCTTTCTTTCCCTACAACTAATATTTGTACATGACCTTCTCATTGAATATGAAATCTCTACCCCTAATGATTTTGTGATTTTAATAGTTCCATAATATATAACCAAAATAATTAACACCATATCCAATAAAGGTATAGTTCTTGGATTTTTCCTCAAGCTTTATTCTATTTTCTTTATCAATATGGACAAATTCTAACAACCGAAAGTATTAAAAAGAGAATAGTTTAGCTTTTTAGATGTCCATGCCTCCTATAGAAATCCATAATCCAAAGATGTTGAAGGTCCTATGTTTATTAAGTAAACAACAATATCTACAACATCTTCTTGGAAGTGTAAGGGAACACCAGCATGCAATCTCATACTCCTTTCATGCTCCATGATTGTCTTGCTCATCCTCTCTGACACACTGTTTTCTTGTGGTGTTCCTGGAACCATATTCTCTCTATGAATCCCATGGTATGGAAAGTAATCATCAAATTCCTTGTTTCAATATTCACTTCCATTATCTGGTTTGAGACCCTTCAACCTTTTTCCTATCTCATTCTCAACCAAAGCTTTCCATTTCTTAAAAGTATCAAAAACATCATATTTTTGTCAAATGAAATACACCCAGGTTTTACTAGTTTCATCATTAATAAAAGTAACATAATAACAAGAGCCACCAAGATATGATACTTGAGCTTTTCCCCATACATCTATATGCAGAAGCTCTAACTTTTCACTCTTCTTTTCTTTTCCGACTCTGATAAATCTGACTCTCTTATGTTTTCCATAAATGCAATGCTCACAGAAATCCAAATCAATTTGTTTAAGACTTGGCGACAAATTTCTTTTCTGAAGTATTTGCATCCCCTTATCACTCATGTGTCCAATCCTATGATTCCACAGTGTTGTATCCACTCCTGTAGAAGCTAAAGAGATAGAATATTTGGTATTACCAATACATAAATACAATGTACCTACCTTCTCTCATTTTGTTATCACCATTGATCCTTTGGTGATCTTCCACACCTTCTCTGTAAATATGGATATACAACCTTCACTTTCCAACTTCCCTGTTGAAATTATACTTTTTCTTAGATATGGTACATGTCTTACCTCTTTCAACAACCATTTGTTTCCATTATTATTTTTTATTTGTACCTTTCTTGTTCCAATAATTTTGCATGGTGCATCATCACCCAAATGAATCTATTCAAAATCACCTTGAACATAATCTATAAAATGTTTCCTATGGGGTGTGGCATGAAATGAAGCCGCTGACTATACTACCCAAGACTCATAAATATTATCTACAGAAATAAGGAAATCATCTTGTAACACATCACCTGTTACATTTACTTCCTGATTTTTATCCTGCTACCCATCTCTTTGTTTCTTTGGAGCTCTAGAGTCTTTATTCAGATGTACTTTCTTCCCACAATTTCGACACACTATCTTTCCCAGTCTGCATTTGGATCTTCCCTTCCTATAATTCCTATGGTTCCCTGAGCCCTCTCCTTTATCCTTTTTTCTTTCCCTGTTCTCCATGTTTAATGCATTACCTGATGTCTCACCTGTTCTTTTCCATTGCATTTCCTCGCTAAGAATAAAACCACCAAAATCATCAAATTTTAAAGTGTTTGAACCAAAGACATAGTTACTTTCAACCATGACCAATCCATTCCAACTTTCTTGCAATGAGCACAATATTAGAAGATCCCTATCCACATCATTAAAATCCACTTTTACAGAACTTAGCTGATTAGTAACCATATTAAATTCATTTAAATGATTTTCAATAGACCCACCTTCTGACATATTCATATTAAATAATTTCTTAATTATAAATACCTTATTGGACATCAGGTTTTTTCATACAGTTTAGCCAATGTTTCCATCAACTCCTTTGTTGTCTTTTCTTTTGAAATATTGAAAGCCACTGACATTTCTAGGCTCAGTTGTATCGTTCCTAGTGCCTTTCTGTCAAGAACCCCCCATTCTTTGTCCTTCATGGATTTCAGATTCTTTGTTATTCCACCCAATGGTAGGAATATATCCCTCTAATATAAATAATCTTCCATCTTCATATTCCATGACTAGTATCTTTGGCTGTTAAATTTCTCAACCCTAAACTTTTCATCTTTCACCATTTCTCCCACTCGAACCAGGAACGCTCTTTTCCTATGAGTTACCTTTTTCTCTGATACCAGTTGTTAGAAAAACAGGATCGCAGAGCAATAAAATAAAATAAAAATGCCGAAATAAAAAATAGAATATACACAATACAATAGAGACACATATATACTTGGTTCATCCAGTGAGGTCTTCGTCCGCTAGAGAAATTTCCAGGTCCTTTCCTTTTATTATCCAAGAAATGAAGGGATACAACCTACAAGACACCCATTGTAAATTCCTCGTCTTTGTCTCACAGTCTCCTCTCTCAGAATACAATATTTGGAATGATGCATAGACACAACAGATTTCTCTCAAAAAAGAGGGTTTCCTTCTAGGGAAAAAAACTCTAACATAACCATCAGATATGCGACCTTATAATGTATGCCCTAGATTTACTATGAAATTACAATATATATTTACAAGGAATTTTTTCCTTCGGGGGCTTCACCCTTGAACCCCTATTGGGGAACGTTGTCCCCCAAACCCTTGTCGGGGGCTCACTTTCCCCCAGACCCCTCAGCTAGGGAGATAATCCCCTCACATGGAGGGGTGTACAATATTACGGGTTGTATAATCTTCATGGGGTATAAACATGGCTGAAAACAAATACCTATTAAATAGTAAGATAATCAGGCTCCACAAACAACACAACGTTCACCTAAGGTGCGGGTACCCTCATGAAGATGGGGACCCTCCATAGTAGTTGAAATGGTTAGTATGCATCTACCTTAGGTACTTCCTACCCATAATCACATATATATATGTCCTAGGAAATGACATTGTGGCTACCACTTCACAATCAATGACCAAGTGGAATAGTTGTGGTTTGGGACCACATGTATGAGAAAAGAAACTAATCCCATAGCTTCAAGAAGTGTTTCCCCAAATAGAGGATTGACACTTCTGAAACCCATGTACACATAGTAGCCCAATGAACACCAAAACAAGTAGAGAGGGGATATCACTCCACTCACTCTAGTGTGACCTCATGCTTAACTTTCTTGTTAGAGGATCTTTCCTGGAAAATGTTCTTTTCTACTAATGGATTTTAACACTCAGAAGTGACTTCTAATTTATATTTTATGTCCTTGGATAGTTTACCTTCTGACCATACACTAAGGCCCTAAATCCTATTCTAATGTTGGTTTTCTATAAATAAAAGAGTCTAATGAGTTTTAAGTTAAGTACTTTTCTTCTTAAGCTATGGATTACTCAAGGTTAATAGGATAAAACTTTAGTGGTGTTTGATGACACTTTCCAATCCAAAAAAACACAAAAGCATGTATGCAAAAGAATGCACCTTGTGTTTAGATGAACACTCTCTAAAGTAAAGTAGAGATATTTTCCACTTTCATCTTTTTATAACCAAAACAACAACCTCACACTCTCTCATTAGACATTCAAGAAAACCAAATAAATTTGAATGAAATCCTCAAAATCTAAACACACCAATGCATGAATATTCAAACAAGACACACAAATGCTCTACCATATCATGCTTAAGTGATGAAAAACTCTTCTTAGTATATAAAATAGAATGATATGAAAATCACACCAGCAAAACATAAAGTTAAGGGTTGTCTCATATTGGTAGTGATGCAAGCAAGAACACCCCAATGTCTATATGTGAAGAAAAACCCAAAACTTGGATATAATATAGCAATGAAAAGTTTATAATCATACACACAAAATGTATGTAAAAGGATCTATGTTAAGCCCTAATATTGGCTCATTACCACTTAATTGGGGCATATTAGATTAGTAATGTTATTTTATTTATGTCGGGTTTAGGCCATTAGTTGTAATTTAGATTAGTAATGTTATTTTA
>SNQJ01S0169631.1:20580-33047 GCA_010110895.2 Picea sitchensis
TCTTGTACTTGAACATTTAAGTGGGGTAAAAGGAGGTTGCCCCCTCGAAGAGGCTTATTATCTGAAATTATCTCTTTTTCAAGGCGTTGAGTACTTTTCCTGAGGTTTTTCTATGCTATATTGAAGTTTGGTTCTTAACAATCTATATCAAACTACTATATCTAAAAAGACTTTTTGCAAGTGTTGCATAGGTCACTTTTCTCTAGGAAACAAACTTGAGAGAGAAAAAAAATGAAAGAAAAGCACTCAACACCTGAAATTCACTCAAAAAATAAAACAAAAAATAAGAGGCTTAACCAAGGGTCACTTCAATGCTAAAAAATTATTGACAGTCTCGTAGACCCAACCTAGACACAAATATGAGAGGAACAAAAATTTGAAACCCACAAAAATCACCTACAAAATGTGGTCGTGACTTGCCAATAGTGCAAGGTGCAACTAGTACAGAAGTGGTTGTGACCTACTAGTGTAGAAGCATGGAACTGGTCACTCTAGTTTTCAAATACCAAGTGCGACTATGTAGGAAAATTGGGAAAAATCCTAGATATGACTCAAATTTGATAGATATGAGGGATTTGACCACCCAGTGAATAATGAGGAAGATAAATAGCTATAGAGAAATTTTAGAGACTAAAGAGAAAAGGAAATTACAAAACTAAGGAAGAATCAAGGATTCATCCCTAGTGGAGTTGCTACTTATGTTATGGAGAAATCACCCCTGTGGACATGTGAGCAGTCCCTCAGATATACCTGTGGTCCGAGACAACTTGTAGGATAGATAATAACATAATTTTCCACTAGATCTATTATATTTGATCCTAATTTATGCTATAAGAAGGTGATGGAATGACCCAAACCTGATTCTTGGTGTTTTTCCTTATGTATTCATAGATAATGTAGCTCCAAAGATCTAAATATAACTCCTGTAGCCTTTTTCCCGCACACAATAAGAAAAAAAATACCAATCTCAAGCCTCTTCAAACAATAGGAATGTCAAGGCTAGTTTATATCTAACTTGCTCTACTCAAGGAAAGAACCAGATCTATCATTTATAACTTAATAAACCAACAATGGAAGGGGAAAACCATGTAAACATATATTGACAAGTGGAGAACATTATGTCAATCAAGATTTACCTCGAGTCTTGATTGAGGTCTCTCCTAGTTCCTTTCTCCAACTCCTCCTTGGTCCTCACACAAGCAAGTCACACTCATATTTGAAGGATGAAGGCTTGTTGAAGCTCCTATGAAACTCTACAACATAAATATATTATGAATTCTTCCTCCAATACATGGAGAACACCTTCTATTGAAGGTTTTTGTGGAGGTTTTTAGTGTTACAAGATTTGGAAAAAAATTAAAAAAACCTCCACTATTCCATGTAGAGGTTTTAGTGGATGTTCCATATAACTAAAACATTTTGGGTAGGTGGAGGTTGTAGCAGAGGTTTTTTTGTGGTGTTTTATTGGTAATAAATGCATCAATGTGTAGAAATAAATGAAAAGGCATTGATGCTTTTACGTATAGTGCGAACTAGATTCACCTTTTTGTTTTAGGCAATATCGATGCTCTTAGAATTTTTATTCACTGATTCGTTTTCATATGCCACATTGGTTCTTTATAGGCCAATTAATGCACTCATTCTTTTACATGTTATGTATGCCCCAATTCTTGTATAATTAATGCATCCAAGTGCATGTATTACTTTGCGCACTGAAGGGTAGTGGAATTTTGAATATTTGAGATGAGATGGTTGGATCTTCTAAAAAACCGATGCATATATTATATTAAACACACTGGTGCATATATTATATTAAAATCACTTATGCATATATGATATTTAGAGCATTGGTGCATATTATAAACATGCACACCGTAAAATGTTGAAGCGATAAATATAATCACATGTTATATCATTTAAGGAACAAAGTTTTTTTCTCAATATTTGGCACCGATGCTTATAAACCCTTAATATGCACCAATTTCTATATTATGACACACACCATTTAGTGATTTCATAAGAATACAATGCAGTGATATGTATATATTTTAATTAATTATATTTTTTACAAATTTTCAATTAATCATCTCAAAATCAAATATTTTTTATAATGATATTGTTTTTTATATTTTTGTTATTGCATTTTGATAGAATGATTGCATTGATCCGTGATCCAACAGACCACACCTCAATTATTTGCAACATTGTAAATCATCCATATATTAACTAATCAACAACACAACATTTTATAACATTCAACAATGGAATGGGACAAGAGACCCATTTTATTATATATGAATAAGAGACCCATGGTCACACAAAATGGGACAATGTAAAGGTCCACAATAATAAAGATATAACCAAAATGTAATTATTACACTTATTGGTAACATGTTCTCATGCAATTGAGATAATATGTTGAGTACATTAAACAAAATCCATTATTTTCAAAGACAAATTTTGATCTAGATTGGATTATTATATTTTTTTTCATCTATATCAATCCTTTTAGAGTGGAAAATATTGGGGGAATCAACTTGCAGGGCCATTTTAGTGACAGATCCCAGTTTGGAAAATTGAGGTTCAGAACCTTTTGGGGCCATTTTGAGGCATGAAACAAAATTTTTGGGAGTTAAAATTTTTTCATCATAGCTCAAAACCATAACGCTATTCTACACATCAATACCTTTCCAACAGTGAAAACATTTTGTCAATCATAGCTTGTATGAAAACGTTATGCCTCCCACAAGTTGACCTACCGTGTTGACCACCATGGTGTGAGAGGATGCCACATCATCCCTCATTACTCATGCATATGGGGCTATCCATGTATGTAATTTTATGAAGATTATATAATGTCCAAAACCCTATCACAATTAAGGGTCATGAAAGTAAAAACCCTACCCCTAGATGACTCTCGGGCTATGTTAAATATTGGGCCATGAGGACAAAAAGGGGTCCCATTCTTTTGCATTGTATCTTGTTCCATAGATGAGAAAAAAATATAAGAGTGGTATTATGTGAGCATAATAGAGGAGGATATATTTTTTTGCAGTTGTACATACTACAGTGTCAAAGGAAACTCCACAAAGAGTGCCTCTTTCTTTGTACTTGCATTATTTCCATACTAGAGAAAACAGAGCAGAGTAGCCTCACCTTCTAGATGGGTCTTCTCTTGTAAGGGTTTCCTAGGTAAAATATTTGTTTCATTATTTATATGGTGTGTGAATGCATTTTATTTTTCTCTATTTTCCACATTTTATCTATTTCATGCATAAGAAAAAAATTAGTAACGAAATATTATGGAATATAAAGGAATTTAACCCTCTTAGTGTATATTTTAGTTTTATTTGTCATATTTATTTTGACAAACTATTCTAGTGAAATATCCATGATATTTTATAGATCATATTGATATAAGAGTAGGTTTATATTTTTGGTATTTGCGGGAAGTTGCGGGATCCAAGAATCGTCTTAAAGGGAAGTTGTAGAAACCCTAGCCATGACAAATGAGTCTGTTCATAATAACCATCGAGATCCAACAAAAGAGATATTTGAGACATTGGAAGCACAAGTAGCCAACATTAGTCTCAAAAAGAACCTCCTCACGGAAGCTCTAGCAAGTAAGCTCGGGTAATTTGGAGATGATGAAGGCTCTAAATCAAAGATTAGATCTAAGGGGAAGTTGGGAGACCAGGAAGACTCAGGAAAGGAGTCTCAAAAGTAATCCGAGAAAGATTATTTGAGTTAGAGTGTCGTGAACCCTTCATAGTCCCTATTCAATATAGAAGAAAAAATCCACATAAAGCCATACCAAGGTGAGATATCGTTGCATTAAAAATGAACCATTGGTTGCAACAACTAGAAGTTTATTTCAGCATTCACCATATAGATGAAGAGAAAGACAATCCACTTGCTAGATTGAAGTTAAAGGGCCATGATTTAACCTAGTGGGAAACCATATGGAAATAGTTAGGATGGAGGGTGATATACCAATAACTAGGTGGGAGGATTTCAAAACCCTCATCAAATCCTAGTCCTACCCTATCAGGTATGTAGAGGACCAATGGATCTAGTGGCACTACTTCAGGAAGAGGTAGGGGCAGAGTGTATAGGAGTACACAATTGAGTTAAGAAAGATTGTCATCATGCTGGGTATCTCTCCAAAGAACCTAGATGTACTCCTCAAGTATCTAGGGGGTTTACATAGTTATCTACGAAAGAAGGTGATTCTCTTCAATCCAAGGACATTGGATGACGCATGTGCACATGCACAATAATTGGAAAACATATGCCAAAAGAAGGGGAAACCAAGTGGTTTGAAGTAGAAAGAGAACTAGGAAGATTCCAAGGAGTGGAATAAGAAGTGAAAATGGGGAAAATATAAGAAGACAACAACCACTACACATCAGTGAAAATATCCCAAAAACTAATGCAATCATCGCAACATTGATGACCACATCGAGGAAAAATGTTGGAAATTACATCTAGAACTGAACCTCAAGAACAATAAGAAGGATAGAAATAAAAATAACCTTTTATCCACAAATTCAAGAAATTGGGTTGAAAGTAGATTGGATGTGGATGAAAATATTGTCTTCACATTTGTATAGAAGGAGGCGAATCTGAGTAGCCTTAATCACCAACAAGGGAAGGAGATGACCAATCTTTTCCACATCAAGATCCAGGTCAAGAATACCAATATAGATGCTATGTTCGACTCTGGTTCACATGATAATCTCATAGCGACAGATTTGGTCAACAATCTTATATTGGAGGTTCATGATCATCCTAGTTCTTATCCATTGGGTTGGGTGAAAACAAGGATGCATAGTTAAAGGTAACGAAATAATGTAAGATTAAATTTGCTATAAGTGTTGATTTTATTCATTAAATGGAATTGGATGTAGTACCCTTTGATGTATATGGAGTAGTGTTTGGAATCTCCTACATGTATACGAGGGATGAAATCTTCATGCAGATAGACAAATAGTAATAATGGATCAAGGATGTAAAGTCCTACATCATTAATGCACATAAAGGAAAGTCAAATATATCACTGGTAAGTGCCAACCAATCCAAGAAGTTGATTATTTATAGTAAGAAATATATTTTTCTTTTCTTAAGATAAAATCAATATGATGATGAGTCAATGAGAGTGAAGCCATCACCAGAGGGGTGTACTAAATAATAGAAACATTAGTTGGAGGAGTTTCTATAGGAATATAGAGGAGTGTTCAAGTATATTAAAGGGATACCATCCAAGAGGTATGTGGAGCACAAAATACAATTATTTCCAGACTCCCCATTGTATAATATTGGGTTGTATAGATAGTCTTTTCTAGAAGAGAATGAAGTGAAAAAGAAGGTGCAAGATTTGTTGGAGTAGGGTGTGATTCAACCGAGTACCTCACCTTGTGTTTAACCCATCATAATTGTACCCAAGAAGGATGAAAATTGGAGAATGTGTATCGATTAAAAGCCACTGAACAAGAAGACACTGAAGAATCGATACCCTCTAGCAAGGATTGATGAATTATTGGACCAACTGCAACATGCCAAGTACTTCACTAAGTTAGATTTCAAATCAGTATATCACCAGGTATGAGTCAAAGAAGAATATACCTAGAATAATGCATTCAAGACAAGGTAAGGTTTGTGGTGGTTGGTTATTCCATTCAGTTTATGCAACACACCAACTACCTTTATGAGACTAATGAATGATGTTTTACGCCATTATCTAGATTCATTTGTTATTGTTTATTTGAATGATATATTGGTTTATATTGCTACATATGAGGAGAACATCTCACATCTTATGCAGGTGTTAGAGACTTCGAAAAAGCACCAGTTGTTTACCAATATCAAGAAATGCGAGTTTTCTCAACAGTATTTGGTGTATTTGTGGTATGCGATCGGTAGAGGGGATCTCAATATAGATCCCACAAATATGGAGGCCATCATGAAATGGATATTTCCTACAAATTTCATTGAAGTTAGGAGTTTTTTTGGTGAAGCACAATACCTGCGGAGGTTCATAGCTTCATTTTTAGCGGTAGTTGAACCACTCCATGTTATAACAACCAATGGTAAGAGTTTCCAGTAGGGGGAGAATAAACATAAGGCCTTTGATGAGATGAAAATAAACATCAGTGAAGAACCAATGCTTTCGCTACCCAAATTGCAGAAGCCCTTCTAAGTGGAGATATATGCAAGTGGGTATGCCATGGGAGAAGTACTGATGTAGGGAGGAAGGCCTATCTACTATCATTCTGACGTATTTCATGGGGTAGTCCTCAACTATCCTACCTACAATAAGGAGCTTTAAGCCTTGGTAAAAGCTGTCAAAAAGTGGAAGCACTATTTGATGGGAAAGGAGACCATCATACAAACAGATCACCAACCATTGTATTATTTATAGGCCCAAAGTAAGCTACAACAAACCAAACATTACAAGTAGATGGTGTTTTTAAAGGAATTTCATCTAGTCATAATAAGGGAAACAAAAACAAGTTTGTAAACATGCTTTCACGACCACCCACATCCAATATTACAAATTTGGGAACTACAATGCACATGGAGCCTTTTACCCATGACACACACAAAGAGGCATTCACAAAAGATGAGGAATTCAAGGAGGTGTTTCAACAGCTACAAAGACAAACTCATATAAAAGAAGGTGAAAGAAAGGTTGGCTATCATTTCTAGAATGGTTTACTCTACAAGATTGACAGGTTTTGTGTCCCTAAATATGAGCGACTACAACTTATTAGAGAGGCTCACAACTCCAAGGTTGCTGGACATTTTGGCATTGGGAAGATATTTTCCAACTTACACATGTATGCGTACTGGTCCAGAATGCAAGAATATGTATCACAATATATTAGAGTATGTATACTTTGTTGTACCAACACGCATAATAACAAGAATCAAGGTTTATACCATCCCTTACCTGTACCCACTCGACCTTGAGAAATAATTTCCATGGATTTTGTGGGAGGTTTACCAACCACGTGGAAGATACATGACTATTTATTTGTGGTAGTTGATAGGTTCAATAAAATGTACATTCTCATGCCTCGTAAAAATATCATCAAGGGACAGGAAGAAGCAAACATGTTCCTTGAACAAGTTTGGGTGCACTTTGGGATACTAAGGAGCATTATCTTAGATAGGGATATCTGATTTATTAGTGTAGTATGGACTACATTGTGGGAGAATATGGACACTAATTTGAAGAGGTTTACAAGATTCCATCCATAGATATATGGGTAGACGAAAGTAGTAAAAAATAATTTGGTGTAGCTTTTGAGAGGTTACAATCAGAAACATCTGAATACTTGGCATGGAAATCTAATTTATATATATCACTCTTATAGCAAATAATTCCACACTTCTATTGGTAAGTCACCTTTTGAAACTTTCTTTGGATATTTTCCACCTTCACCCTTATATGTCGTATATGGAAAACAAGGAGGAGTGAGGGAGGACCTCACAAGCGATGCATTAAAAGTAGATTTTTTTTTTATAAGATCAGAAAAATCTATTTGCAAGTATAAGAGGCAATGAATAAGTCATAGGTAAATTACAAGGCTAGGCATGACCAACACATAATATAGAGAACATTTAGAGTGGGAGACAGAGTATGGTTACAACTAAATAAGGAAAGGCTACAGGGTTGTTGGATGTATGGGATGACCTGGGTTCCTCCTTAGTTCTCCAACAAAACCCTTTTCACCATCGGTCCTTCTGGTAAACCAGAAGGCTACACCGCGCACAGCGTGAAAAACTCAGTCTAACCCAATATGGCTTATGGGTGACTACAATATGCATGTGTCTGCAATCATGGAAGGGATTGGGGATGTTCTTTTTACATCCACTTCTACTTTAAGATGCATTCTACCATAGAATTCATGAGATCTATTATACTATCCATTCATTCTGCATGATTATACTAGTGCGCATTGTAAATAAACTCTAACAAATGCATTCATTTATCCATTCATTCATTATAAAGAACATAAAAGTAACAAAACACACATAGAGACACTATTTTACCATGGTTCACCCGCTCGCCGGGCTATGTCCACAAAGATAGTCTGCTTCTTATTATATTCTTCATAAAAAGGTCTTGCATTGCACACAATACATTATGGTTTTATGAATGGTGAGGCCGACCAAACTTGCACCAAGATCCACAACTTGCGACCTGACCCTCAATTGCATCTCAAAACTGAATCCATTCGAGCTCTGCATCCCTCAACAAAATACAGACTTTGAATCAAAACTCCAAAGGATGCTCCAAAAATAAGTTCTTCACCATAAAAAAGGACACCTCAATATACCTCACACATCTTCTATTTGTACTACAAAATGGATAAAAAAACCCTTACATTATGACTCAAAAACCCTAATTCTAAGTAGACTCCACTTGTACACTTTCTAAATACCTTCCACATGGTTGGTCTTTGATCCAACCGTTCCTTGTGTTGATCTTCCTTCTTTCCTAGCGCGCTACTTCCTTTGCCCTTCTGTCACATTGGTCTTCCTTCTTTTTTGGCGTACACTGCTTCCTTTGGTCCATTCTGCATCAATTACTATGATTAACTCCCAAAATTTCCTGCTCCTACATGCCCCGAACATTAACCTATGGATCCTCTTGAGCCACTCAGGTTGTATGTTCCTCCTGCACTAATTTCTCCAATTCCCAAAATTTATTTTCTAGTTCATATCCCTTTATCTTCATCTGTGCGTTCTTTTATGTGAGGGTCTCTATGACCTGCACTGTCACTATATCCTTCAACACTTGTATTCTTTTTTAGTGTTCTTGTCCCATGCTGTATTTCTCTATTTCCATCTCTTATATCATATTTTCCACTTGCTCTTGCAGGGGATCCAACTGAGTCTGTCTGATTTGTCATTCCTCCTGGATTGTCTTTGCTTCTACTTGCATGTTTTTCATCTCCTCCATGGTCCTCCATCTCTTTGAAATAGGAATTTTATTCTACCTCTTGTTTATATCCTAGATGGTTTCATTTAATTTTTCTTATTTTTGAACCATCTACTGTATCCTTTCATCTTCTTCCATGCTTGTCCATAGTTGCACAATCCTCTCGTAAAGTTTTGTTATTTCCTTGACTTCCAACACAATATGATATGTTTTTTTTGTGGCCTTCTGCTCCTTTTCGGATCTAACCTGTGGTGGGGTGGTTGGTGTCATTTTATCCACTAATTTTCTTATCTCTTTCTTATACCCATCCATCGTTTGTGCTATATTCTCTATATTTTCTTCTGCACTAATTTTTCCTGCGAGTGCGTTGTCCATAATTGTTTGGAAGAATTCTTAAAGTCTTTTCTCTAATCTATTTGTGCAAATTTTCTCCTCCTTATGTTAAATATGTGTTTACTTGAGGACTATATCGAGCACCTCTTTTTCTTCCTTGATTGTCTCCATATTTGTTGCATTTGTCCTCGCCCTAGATTGAACCTCTTGCACTATGCTCATCTGCAATTTATATAATGCTTTTGTTGGAATATTGGATCGTGCCACGTCCAACTTTTCCACATCTTTCAGGGGCCACTATGTGGTTTCCTCATCTACTTGTAACATACTCTGACTTATATGGAATGTCGCACTCCCCACTATTTTTGTCTAGACTATATCCTTCTCTTCATGAATTGGCGCCTACTGCGTTGTGCTTATCTGATGTGTGACAATGAGCTATAAGCTCTCCAAAACTGCTTTAACTTCTATAATCTTCATCAAGATTTCTTCTCTCTGAGATTCTGCAACATAGAGTGCTTCCTTTCCTTGGTCTTGGACCTTATCAGCTACTAACTATGCATCATCTTTTGTGATTGCGATCTCAATGGGATTCTTTTGTTCCCTCATATTCTTCCTCTATTCTCCCATCTTCATGGTGCATTTCCTCTTTTCTGTATGCACAAGTTTTGTGACCTTTGGTACGTTTCCAATCCTTCTCTCCTGAGTTGAGATTCCATATTGTATATGTAATTCCCCATTTTTTCTTTATGCACTGCTAGTTCTGAGCACTGAGGCTCTTGGTACTATTTCCTTCTTCTTTGGTTTCTTTGTTGTTGTCTTAGTACCTATAGTTTTGCTTCGCTCGACTGCTTTTCTAGTATTTGCAGCCGGTCTACTAGACTTTTTCCCTGTGGCAACTTCTTCTTGTTCTTTTCCATTTTTTCCTTTATTCCCTACTACTGACACCTTCCATTGATCCAACAATTTTGCAAGTACCCACTGGACTTCTTATGTTGTAATGAAATAATTCATTTTGAGCCATGTCTTTTTAGGGTCTCTTCTTACTTGTATCCATGTGTTATGTATGGATGCCTTAAATTTGGCTATCTCCTCATGTTCCTTCACCACTTCAGGTGAGATTCTCCATGTATTTGTAATATTTTCTTGCATATCTTGGATATACATGCCAAAAATACTTGCATTTTACTTCCTTTGCTTGGCATCTATGTTATGTCACAGGGTTTCATATCTCATTGTGCCACACCTTCCTGTTCTTCCACAAAACATTGAATACTTTGGTTTCTCCCATCCATCTAGGGATATCAAAATTAATAGCTAGGAATAGTGGAACTTTGTTCCATCATCCTACGCATCCCTCCAATCTTCTAAGAAAAGGTTGAGAAGATGTGACACCCAACTCAGAACTGTACCTTTTGCACACTGTGTAACTACTGCAACTAGGTCTGAAAGTGCCTCTTCTCTGAGAAATTTCCTCAATAGATTGCAGGCCATCAATTTCGTCACAAATCAAGTAGCTAGGTCATTAATGTTATGAATAATCACCCCCCCGTTACCTCTGTCCATGCCAAATTTTTCTTTTACTTCTTCTACAATATCTTTTTCCTTCATTTTTTCATCAATCTATTGCTCTGGATTTACCCCATCAATTGGTAATCCTGTCAACTTGGAAATTAGGTTGAAATCTATCATGACAAGTCTATCCATCCATAGAAATACTCCATGTATGCATGCTAAAAGTTATTTGATGCATGCATTGACATCTCTCCCCCTATCGAAATAAGTAATTTCCAATATATTCATGATGTCAAAGTTGTAAATTCCAATAATCCACTATTTGGGATCCATAACTGGGATTCCTTTCAAAGTTGACCCCTTGTTCTCCATATAAACCTCTTGCACAAGCTCTCGGAACTTGGCAAATTTTGTCACATCATGATAAGCATATCGCAACTTGGGAACACATGCCAACATATATTCCACAATGATGATTGAGTCTGGGATGTGGGGCATTGACAAATCAATCTGTGTTTGTGTGTGCATTGATGCCATTGTTTCCTATTTCCTCGAAGACCCTGCTACCATTTCTTCTAGGGTTTCTTCTTCCTACATTTCCTCATTCGTGGCATGGTCATCCTCAACCTTTGGGTTTTCCTCTACTATAGGTGTATCGAAATCTATTTTATCACTGTCATTTTCACCCTGTTCACCCTCTGTGTGCGTCATTCCTAGGGTTTCCTACTAGGCTTCACTTCCATCCTATGGTTTCGGCCTTGTGCTGCCTGGATGACTTCTGCCACTTCTTTTGGTGGGTTTTCTTCTTTAATCTGCATCAGACTAATAGATTTAGTCTCTGTAGTGGGAATTTCATCCACATCGACCACTCCAATCATTTCTTCTAGTGATATATTAGTGTTACAATTTCTTCAGTGAACTGGTTTATTTGTCTGAACTTTGGCGGTGCCATTTTCTTAGCTTTAGGAAAAATCTACTGTAGATCTTAGCTGGGTTCTTCAAAATTTCACACTTACTCGCACTTTTTTTTCCCTGTCACTCTTTGCTCAAAATCACAAGTATTTTTCATTTTTCCAACTTTCCCCCCTTTTATAGACTCTGTCATTAATTCTATGACGTATCCTTTATTTTTCGTTCACCAGTTTTCCACTTTTCTTCTCATTCTCTGTCTTGTCGCATGATTAATTTTCCTGCACAAAGTATTATGAATTATGTCGCATCAATTTTTTGTCTGCTGTGTGCTGTCATTCTCAACTATCTCTCTACCACTTATTCCTCTATCTACTTCATTTTGAATTTTTCTTCATTTTTCTAGTTTTCGCTTCCTTTTTCTTCTTTTAACTCCTAGTATTTACAATATGTACAAGTCTACTTTTGCGCTGCAGCTACCGAGGGTTAGTGGGTCGACTATCCCTATACAACTTCTATCGACTACCATTCACTAGTACTTGAAATTCCTTTCTTGATAAGTCTTGCAGTTGCACAACACCTTTGTCTATGACAAAATTTATCTAATATGGCCTTAACCAATGCATTCTAGTCTTTCCTAGGTGCTACAAATATTTACTGTCATATAGGAGAACCAAATATCCTTCCTTAAAATTATCCTTGATATGTCTATCATGCCATGCTTTATCCTTTGGTTTCTGTACCTCCTGATGGAAACCTA
>SNQJ01S0169635.1:4149-15359 GCA_010110895.2 Picea sitchensis
TTAGGACTTAGATTCTGAACTAGGCGACATTTAATTAGGGAAGTAGCTTAAGAATTTCTTAATGTGTTAAATGTCTTAGGGCCATCTAGGTTTGTTCCTTCATCAACATCAATGCGACGTGCCCTTCAGAACGCACCACGTGCTCCAAGGGTGCCACTCGTCAACTTATGTTTCTTTTGCGCAACGTGCCCTTTTGGATGCACCATGTGCTTCAAGGGTGAAACTCGCCAACTTGTGTTTCTTTTGTGTGACGTGCCCTTCAGGATGCACCATGTGCTCCAAGGGTGTCACTCGCCAACTTATGTTTATTTTGCATGGCGTGCCCTTCAGGATGCACGACGTGCTCCAAGGGTACCACTCGCCAACTTGACTGATTGGTAGACATTTATAACCCCTAGAGTCCACACTCCGCCAGGTGAACATGTGGGAGACTAAGGGCTCTAAGGAATAAGGCCCCCGCCTTATTGCGTTCCCCTTATAATCATCGTGAGCAACTATCACAGTCTTCCCTCACGACATCGTTGATCCTCTCGAACTAGGTAATCGTTAACCTACAGTTCGAGCCACAGCGGGAGTGGTAGTAGGTTGTGGCAGGGCTGCTTTCCACACCTCTCCCTCAACCTCTCTGGAAATCGTGTGTGGCCCCTTTACTCCATATGTTAGTCTGGTCGACAAGCTATCGTCAACCTGCATCTTCAACAATCCTGTCAGAACATGTCAACATCATATCATCAAATCAATGAAATATCACAGTAAATAAATCAACCCAAATAGCACACTCCCTCACTCAATCCAGAGTCCAAGGGGTTCCATCGATGCCTCTGCATCCTCAAGGTCCAAAACCCTGCACACTCAATAAAACTGAGTCAATAGCACATGTCTACGTCAAAGCAGTAAAACATCATGTCATCTATCATAATGCATCATAATCAAGGATAAATCTTTTAACATCATAATAGTCCAGATCACTTGCGAGCAAGTGTCCTCAAAGAATAAGTTTTCTCAGTGCGCTAGAGCGGGATGTTACAATTCTTTTGTATTTTCCCTATCTTTCTCCAGGTTTCACGAGAGATACTATACCCCGAGACATCACATCCATAAAGAATAAGAGGTGTAACAAGAGTATCAAAGATGTGTTTTTTCTAATCCCAAATCCAAAGATCAACTCTTTTAAAATTGTTTTCAAGCCCATAATAAGCTTTCCATCCCACAATAATCATTTTCTCAATTCTATAATTCTAGTTGAGCTTGTGGTGAGTATCAATTCCAAGATATTTGTATGAAGTCACTTCCTCCAAGTTGTTGTTGTTATATACGAATGTATCATAATTTATCTTATTGGATTTAATAATCATGACTTTAGTCTTATCATTATTAACACTCATACCGATATCGAAGAAAAAATCCTTGAGGATTCTTAGTTGGTTTTCAAGATCACGGGGACTCCTTTCCATAATAACGATATCATAAACATAAATAAGAAGATTGATGACTATACCAATGAGAGTAGGGTTGACACAACCTGTTTTTTCCAAGAAATCTTCTAGCATGTCAATGTATATGCCAAAAATGGTAGGGGACAAGGGACAACCTTGTTTGACTTCAATATTACAATTAATCTCTTTCGACTAGCCCTTAGTGTTTTTAAACTTAGAAATAATGTTCTCATACATCAACCCTCAACTCGAGAGGAACTTTTGTCTCTTCCAACCTATTCCAAAGGTTTTTCCTAGGAACCATGTCAAAAACTCTTCTAAAGTCAAGAAAACAACAAAAAAGATTGGTTTTAGTATTACAAAACTCCTCTTCAACGATCCTAAATGTAACAAGATGGTCCACACTTGAATCATATCTCCTAAACCCTTAGTGGCATTTAACTCTTTTACCGTGACTTTCTAGCCGAAGACTACTCTTCTTTTCCAAAATAATTCCATAAATCTTGGCTAAAATCGAGCTAATTATAATGGTCCTATAATTAAAGTGAATATTTCTATCCTCATTTAAAAAAATAAAAACAAGAAACTTTTCCTCACAAGTAGTGTTTAACTACTAAATTGAAGATGGTATGGTAATGAAAAAAATGATGATAAATATTTTACTACAATAGTATTGTTAAATAAGTATAAGAAATATAAATAAATAAATAAGATTTTAGATTTTCTTTTAAAAATCATTTAATAAAACTAAAAATTGTTCTACATTATATGGTTTTAATATTTATATCATATCATTAACTAATCTTACACACTCGATATATTTAATATTATTTGAATGAATTTTATTAATAAATTAATAATATCATAATAATTTTTTTAATTATTTTTTAAATAAATATTTATTCTTTTCAATAAGATTTATGTGGTAAGGGTTTTTAGTCAAGTTCCAAAAAATCACATTTTTATTAATGGATTGTCCAAGTTTCAGATCCATATCAAGATCCATCTTTACTACAAAAAACCTAGATTATGATTTTAAAAAAAAACTTCGTATAAATGCTAAATGGCTAGAAAAAACATAACTATAAACTAAAAGGAACCCTAATTCTATATTTATTAAATATTTAATATATATGTATTTTGAACTAATAAATACTGATTTTGTAAAATCAATTCTCAAACATCAAATTTGATTATATGGTTTAAAGGAAAAAGGGTTACCATTTAATTAAATTACTTTTAAAATTTAAATGTACCTTTTCTAAACATTTTCACAATAACTCAGAATAATTTAAACATGACAGGAAGATGATGACATGTTAAAAATTAATATTATTTTAAGAGTTAACAAAATAAATTAAATTGAATAATACATTATTCACATTTCAAAAATTATTATTATTATTAATAATAATAAATGTATTTTAGGTAATAGCTTATATTATTTATAGATTTTGTTTAAAGGTTTTATTTTTTAAGTTTATTTTCAGAATTGGTGATGTAAATTTAGATAAAATGACTGTTTTATGTTGTTTAAATTGTCTTCCTGCATGTATAAATAAATTTAGTGTCTGAAAAATTTCTTAAACATTTAAATTATACAAACTTAACCAGTCAAATCAACAATCCAACAATTCATCACCAAATTTCAGACAAAATCAAACAAAAAAAATTACTTAAAAACAACCCCAAAACATATAATGTTTAAACTAATGCGTATTTATGGGTTTTTTTTCCAACTGGTAAGGAAGGTTAACGGAAATATAGATTTATTTTATTTAGATGTTTATTTGACGCAATAGACGTATAATGGCAGAGGAAGTGACTGATTGATCCTATAATCGTCGATAAGTAACGTAAAAAACTACAGCTTTCGACTAAATCCATTAGTTAAACTAATGAAAAACCTACATGTTTCAATATAGTATTGGAACTCACTTATAATATTAACTTGAAACTTATTTTTCCATGTAGACGTTTAAAAGTTATGAAGGCAATGTTATATAAAGAATCAATTTTGTACGTTAGTTCCGCTGCCGCTTGGTGCTTATTGATCTCAAGAAAGTGTGCAATGCTTCGAAGCMGCAGAGTAACTTTATTCTAATAAAATGAGCCATTAAGAGCATCTCTTCTCTACTCAGAAAGTATGTGCGGAAAAGGTGTTGCAGGTTGAATCGGACGATTTTAAYTCACACATTATCTATGGAAAAGGTGTTGCTGGTTGAATCGGACGATTTTAACTYAGAAAATATCTGCGGAAAAGGTGTTGCAGGTTGAATCGGACGATTTTAACTCAGGAAATCTGCGGAAGAGGTGTTGCAGGTTGAATCGGACGATTTTAACTCAGAAAGTGTCTGCCGAAAAGGTATTGCAGGTTGAATCGGACGATTTTCCGCAGATACATTCTCAGTAGGGATGATATTACTTGCACATTTTAATAGAATTTTTGCACACTTATGATCAGAAAGCGGGTAAGTTGATCAATGTGGAGTTAGTCTCTATCTGGACTGGTTTAAATTTTGTAAGCACCTTTGTGACACCTCAGTTCTTCTGAGAGCCGTCAATTAAGAAAGGTTGAATATGCGTGCCACCTCAGTTCTTCTGAGCACCTTTGTGACACCTCAGTTCTTCTGAGCACCTTTGATACATTCTCAGTAGGGATGAGGGACGCATTTTCTACCAAGGTGCACTTCTTTAAATTAGAGTTAGTTATATTAAATAAATACTCTATGCAAGTGGGTGAGAGACCTTTAACGCCATTTCCATGAGGGTGCACTTCTTTAAATTAGGGTTAGTTGTCTTAGTGTTTAGAGTGCAACCGTTGCATGCAACCCTTGTTTATTTAGTGCTTAGATTTAATAATTCAAATATGTTTTTTCTATCTTTTGTTAATTCAAATATGTTTTATCTATCTTTTATTCAACAAGTGTTGCATGGCAGTGTAGCTTCTCCTCGGTTGGAAATAAATGCACAGGTATGGAGGGACCATGGGATAATGAGAATCTTGAAGTACGAGAGACCAATGGAATCTGTCATGGACATGTGGTAAGCAAAAGACATGACATGTGGTATCCATGTAGAAAAAGACACGTTGCATTCTGTGACGTCAAGCTGCTACATGACTCTAGGAGAATGTCACTATGGGATTTTTCCTTCCAGAACGAACATAGTTCCCCCTAAGCCCGAAGCCCCGAAGAGACAGAGAATTAGTTAATGATAATATTATATTAATATCAGGTCAACAAGTAATTAGAGAGAAAGTCAATTTGTGAGAAATTTGTTCCATCACAAAATATGGCGAGGGGAGTTCTAATATTGGCGGTAAAAATTTCTCACATTCAGTTCGGAAAGAGAAGGTGCCCCACTGTTAATCTCCTAGAGCAATTATGGCATTGAAACCATTTAGTTTTTGAAAGTATTTTCATTCTAATTATATTGTGTTTTTCATAATCCATCTTGCTTTTTAGGAGATAGCTACTAAAAAACAAGATATCCCCATCACTTGTAACTTGAGATATTGTTGGGGTTTGACTTTCCATGTTGGAAATTTCTATTCCTATGCTGTAGGTTTTATCTATTTAATGTATTTATGAAATTCATTTATAATGATCTTTGTATACTTCCAAGTGATTTTCATCCCAATATTTAGAGTTAACTTCAATGTTCATAGTCAATTCTTTAATTTTTCCCATGGACAAAGTAAACAACATCCTTTTCATTCTATTAAGTAGATCATGTCTCTATATGTGTTAGGATAAATAAATTTATATGTGGTGGCAAAAAAACAAATAATTTTTTTTTTGAAAATGTGTTTATTGTCGAAGATTCTTTGATCTTCTTATGTGACTTCTGTGTTTGCTAGTCTTTTCTATATATTATCAGACACTTAAAATGATTGTTTATTTTCACAAGTTTTTAGCTCATTGAAGTTAATTTAAACTGTGTGAAAAGAAGGTGTCGAGAGAGAAACTTTTGTCCATGAGCAAGAAGCCCACTTTAGGTTGATCTCCAATTTCTCTCCAAGAAAAATGCATCTTTGTAACATGCCTATCCAACTAAAATATTTGTAAGATGCCTATGACACTTCAGTATAGTACCAACTCATATATTTGTAAGATGTCTATCTAGTTGATATTTTTTTTAGCAATGATAAAAAAATTTGAAGGTTTTTATTTTTGAGGATATTCTAGCAGATGTATTTACAAATCTCTTGACCCTTGAATCTGTTAGGACTGGAACAACAACCTAAAGAGGATGTTAATCCTACTGCATTTTTATATATGTGATACTCCTATTTAAGTTTTTCTTGGGGCATGTATAGTTCAAATGTGGGACTTAGAGAAAGTCTGTCGTAACGACTTAAAGAAATACAAAACGATAGAAAATGTTTTTTTTTTTTAAATAAAGTTTCCTGTATAATAAGACCAAGAATCACACACATTAAACATTCAAATTAAATAAACACAATTTCCTCACATCTAGCATAGTTCAAGATAAAAATTTATGAGCACATAAAAATAAAAGAAGATGACTGACATGCATAAAGAGAACTAACTTTGCATTAAGAAAACATGGTTACAAGGCACCATGGAGATTGTTCCCGAAGAAGCTTTCTTTGAAATTTCTCAAAAAATAATAATGTCTATTACATATTCCTTGAAATGACTTTCTAGCCAAAGACTTTAATAATTCCATAAATCTTGGCTAAAATTCAGCTAATCATAATGGCCTTATAATTAGAGTGAATGTTTCTATCCCCATTTTTAAAAATAGGAACAAAAGGGTTTTGGTCTTACTTTTTGATTTTTTTGGTGATGTAAATTTACACTAAATGACTATTTTCTATTGTTTAAATGGCCTTTTTGAATGTATAAATGGATTCAATGTATGAAAGACCACTGGGATACTCAGATTATACAAACTTATCGACTCAAATTTACAATCCATCAATTCATCACCAAATTTTGCACAAAATCAAACAGAACAAATTACCTATTGCCTAAACTTTTATCTGCAGATTTGAGTGATTAAGTTTTTATAATTAGAGTGTCCCATGAGTTTTTCAACACACTGAATCCATTTATACATTCAAAAATGCAATTTAAACCACTAAACTTTTATCTACAGATTTAAGTGATTGGTTTTTATAATTAGAGGTCCTATGAGTTTTTCAACACACTAACCATTTATACATTCAAAATGCAATGGAACCACGCTACCCATATATTAGGTTAGTTGGACTATGACTTAATGTTGATTGATCCTAATAAAGTGTGCAAATACTTTCTTCGAATCAACAGAGTACACTTTATTCTAATAAAATGAGCCATTAAGAGCATATCTACTCAGAACTGCCGAAAAGGTGTTGCAGGTTGAATCAGACGATTTTAACTCGGAAAATATCTGTGTGTTTGCAGTTGAATTCCTGGACGACAATTAAAAGTATTGGCGAAAGGTGTTGACATTAATCAAACCATTTTCTCCAGTAGATACTTTTCTCAAGAGGGTAGACTGCCATGCCCTTCAAAGCAAAAAGAAAGAAATTAGAGAGGATGTTGTCTATCTATTTTTATCTTCCCTAAGGGTTTAGAGAGAAAGGTAAGCCTTCAACTAAGAGAGGGAAGGGTTTATGTATGGGAAATTGTAATGAACGTCCCATTCGTCACAACTACAACCTCATATAACCAAGGGATATTTTTTTTTCTTTATTTTTAAATAAGTGGGTGCGCAGACAAGGGGAACAAACATATTTGACTCTACTCGCCACCCGACGACTAACAAGACGCTACCACAATGATCAAGTAGTCAAGATTCACATAAGGCACACACAACAAGTAATCACAAGCATTAAACGACATACAGTGTTATGTACAATACGAACAAATATGGAAGAATCCATAGTAGTAAAATCTACTACTATGGACTTTTCTATCAAGAGCACGGTGTTTAATCTAGTTCTCTCTACTCCTGAGAGAGAATACCGATAGGCTCCTCGGCCGACCGCCAGAAGAAACTACTAATCTCGCCAGAGGTTCGTGAGGGGAATCATTTTTAAAGAGCCCGCTGATATCGATATGATCTTTTAGAGGTGTGTCGCAAGAGGAACCTCACCTTTTGAAGGGCCCGACTCTTGATAATCGGGATTATTTACACATAAACAATCACACACATGCATTCTATATAATACGAGGCTAGCTTTATTAGATCGAAGAGTCTGATGTCATACAACTGAGTTTGGACAATTCCAATTATAGTACTAACCATGAAATTAACCCGACCCTAAACGTCACCATAGAAATAAAAAAACTTATTAACCCTAAATTTAACACCCCAACCCTAAGCCAATCAAATAAAGCACCCTGCAGAAGGAACCCATCGGATAAGGGTGCCCACCAGAATTAATGGCAACATAGAAAAACCCAATATGCAATAAAACAAAATCCAATTGAGCAACGATATCATTACCATAATGATAAACCCACTAACATTTACCTTACCATGAATGTTAGCACTAACATAAAACATTCACTATATTATCTTAACATTACTTTAACAATTATTACCATACAGTTACATTTCATTATATTACCTTTCATTAACCTAACATGTTATTACATTACCTTACATTCAATGGATTATATAAATATCTAGATCTATGGGAAGAAAACCATAACTATTCCATTAAGACAATATAAAACAAAAGCAGTTGTATCTATGCTAATTTAACTCACCTCATTGTCGTAACATTACTTTAACAATCACTACCATAACTTTCCAATAAATATCGATGTCAGTACTCATTAAATGATATCTAACACTACATTACTCAAATAACATTACTATGAATATTAGTATTAACATAACCATCACGCTACCTTAACATTCCATAATGATAAAGTCTTTGGAATTTAAAGCTTCCCTACTTACTAACAATAATATTATCAATCAATGACATTTAGAGTTTCATAACGATAAAGCATTTAATATTATTATTCCATGACATACTTACCAGCTACAATATTATTATTCCATAAATAAAAAGGGGCATCAGAATTTGGCACTACTATACCACATAAAAAGAAGTTAATAAAAATTAAGTCATTCAATTCGAGTAATATTACAGTACCCTTGCCATAACATTAACAATCTCACGTTTTATTTTAAGATAACTTGCAAATAAAATAATAACCATAGTACTTCTGGTATGTCACCCCTACAATAATTTGTATTATCTTACCATAACAAATCAATATTCCGATAATATAATAACCTTGCAATGACAACAGTAAAATTTCATTTAAGTAGCTTTATTCCTTACCCATGGAAATAACCATATCACATTTTATATATAAGAGCCTTGCAATAAAATAAACAAACCGCAATGTCATTACCTTAATTGATCACATCCTTACAGTTAATATTATAAAAGTCTTTGCAATTAAATTAACCAAACTGCAATGACGTTACCCTAAAGGATAACATCCTTACTTTTCTTGTAAGAGCTTGCAACTGGATAAATCATCTACTATAAAATTACCCTAAGTGCTGACATCCATACATTGATATTGCAAAATCTTTGTAATTAATAAAAAAAAACTAAATTCACCATCGCTAAAATCAGAACTAAATTTGAAAGAAACTTACAAGAACTAAATACTACATAAGCTCACTCCAGTAAAATTTTCTAAACCCATTATTATAAAAGAGAAAGAGAACGCAACCCAAACACATCTTCCACAACCATTCGCACTACTGACAACTCCAACGGCCATATGTCCTTGAATTTGGGAAACTAAGTCGAGTCTGCCCAACATGGTTGCAGGCCATTGGCCAACAAAAGAAAAGGGGGATTTAGATTAATCACTCTCTGGTGTCATGATTTTCAGGGAAGGGTTGCGTGGCTGAACCGCCATGCAGAAGTGAAAAAATATCATCAGATTAAAAAAATGGGACCAAGAGGCATTCATTCCTCCTAAGGTACAGTTGAATTCAGAGTCGCCAATACGCCCAGGGACAGAAGAGGGTCAATCGGTCAATTGGACGGCGTCACTTTAGGAGAGTAGGAGTCACGCTGGAGAACAACATCGAAATCGAGAAAAAAGGGGGATCCGCTTCGTGCCATTCAACCCTTGGGTGATAAACTCTACAGAGTCATCCCTTAACAGGCAGTATTCGTCGTAAGACCCCACACCTGGGCCTCGGGTTCCGTCCCAACAATCCGACGCACAGGGGGCACGTTTTCATTTTAAAAATTAACGTGCAGGTATGAAGTTTGGTGAGGAGTAGTAGGCAGCAGGGTATATTCCCGAATATCCATCGAATCAACCCCACTGGAGTGATCGACTGCTGGGAAGGTTGGACTCTGCCATTACCGGCACGGGGTGAAAGTCAGGAAGAAAAACACTACTTCCAGGGGTCGTCTGGTAATTCCAGCAGAAGAGCGCACTGGTAAAATAAAAAACTACCAACCATACATTGGCTTCTTCAAGTCATTACATTGGCTTCTGGTAAAATTGTTTATGGCAGAGACCTTGACCTTCAATGAAATGCTGAGGTTGTCTCTTAGAAATAAAAACACCGACATAAGACCAAAATAAAAAATTTCCCACTGTTTACCTTAATTTGAAGAGAACGGTAATCGCTGGAAACTTAAATACCCACGCCAGCCCCAAATTCCATCAATAAAGAGTGCAGAGATAGACATCTCCATCCATACTCAACAATGCAGAGTTTAATGGGTTCATATAGATAGAAGTAGAGTATATCATCCATACATGCATAAGAATGTAGTCAATAAAGAGGGAACGCAGGAATACCCAGCTCGATACAAGCGAAGTAAATGAGATATTGTAACATCCCGCTCTGGCGCACTGAAAAAAATTATTCTTTGAGGACACTTGCTCGCAAGTGATCTGGATTTTTGTGATGATAAAACAATTATACTTGATGATGATGCGTTATGATTGATGACAAGATGTTTTACTATTGTTGTATACAGGTGCTATTTACTCATTTTATTTGAGTGTGCAGGGTTTTTGACCTAGAGGACGCAGAGGAATCGACAAAACCCTTGGACTCCGGATTGAGTCAGGGAGTGTGATATTGAGTTGATTTATTTACCCTGATATTTATTGATTTGATGATATGTTGCTGACATGTTCTGACATGATGGTTGATGATGCAGCCTCACAATAGCTTGCCAACCAGACACACATATGGAGTAAAGGGGCCACACACGATTTCCAGAGAGATTGAGGGAGAGGTGTGGATAGCAGCCCTGCCACAGCCTACTAGCACTCCCGCCGTGGCTCGCACTGTAGATTAATGATTACCTAGTTCGAGAGGATCCACGATGCCCTCACGGCAGACTGTGACAGTCGCTAACGATGATTCTAAGGGGCGCGCAATAAGGAGGGGGCCTTATTCCTTAGAGCCCTTAGTCTCCCACAAGTTCACCTGGTGGAGTGTTGACTCCAGGGGTTATAGATGTCTACCAAACAGTCAAGTCGGCGAGTGACACCCTTGGAGCACATGGTGCATCCTGAAGGGCACGTCGCGCAAAAGAAACACAAGTTGGCGAGTGGCACCCTTGGAGCACGTGGTGCATCCTGAAGGGCATGTTGCGCAACTGAGGCAAACGAGGCGAGTGGCACCCTTGGAGCCCGTAGTGCGTCCTGAAGGGCACATCGCATTGATGATGATGATGAGACAACCTAGATTACCCTGAGACCTTAACACCTGATGAAATTCTTAAAATGACTCCCCTAATTAATT
>SNQJ01S0169637.1:3575-13807 GCA_010110895.2 Picea sitchensis
ATAGCTATGGCATGTTAAAAACTGAGTGCAAAAAATGGCCGTTGAAAAGAATAAAGGCCCCACAAGAAGCACAAGACAAGAAACTGAGCATATTTTACAACTCTACATATTAAGCAAATGTTTTGGGAATCAGCGTGAATTTTGAAAAACATGTTTTATAAAAAAAATCAAAACTCAAATAAAGATATGCAAAACATCATAGATTAAACTCAAATAAAGATATACAAAGCATCATAGAATAGCAAATTTACTATTATAAACATGGCTTGGAAGCAAAATTCAAACTTACTTATTGTATTACGTAAATGTTTCAGGAACCAGCGAGAATTTTGAAGAACATGTACAAAGCTAACGAAAATCAAAACTCAAGCAAAGATATACAAAACAACATAGAATATCAAATTTACTATTATAAACCGAACATACTTGCTTATATCACATATTTTGAATTTTTTTTTTTGTTAACACCTTTTTCTCCTTTACATAGTTTGATAATCTTAACACCTCTTCTCCTTTGCATGGTTTGATAGTCTATAAAATCATAAATCATAGTGAATATGGGTTTTTTTGGTTAACACTTTTTTCTCCTTTACATAGTTTGATAATCTTAACACCTTTTCTCCTTTGCATGGTTTGATAGTCTATAAAATCATAAATCACAGTGAATATGGGAGGGAACATATCATAGCCATCCCTATATATAACTGCTATATATAACTGTGTGAGCCACTGTCCCAACAACATCGGTCACTAAACCCACCACAAATCTTTTCCCTTCCCTCCTCCCTTCTAGTTGATTTTGCTTATGAATTTAATAAGAATGAAAATTGTGGAAGGAAGAAACATGGATGGAGGAGGCCTCAACGTATTGGACAAAGATGGTGACCATAAAATCGATCTCTCAAGTCTCCCACACTTTGTATGAGATGTCTTCAAATTTATGAAGGTGGCAGGGTTACTTTGACATCGCTTTGGATTCATAATAGTCTTCTCTCTCATAAATCCTTTTATGTTATGTTAATTATGTTTTGTATGACATGTTTTAAAATTTATGACAGTGTCTTATTTTAAACTCTGAAAAATCCTGTTAAGTATGTTTTGTATGACATGTTTTAAAATTTATGATGATGTTTTATTTTAAATTAAGTATGGATAATGTTAATTGTAATTAAATTTTAAATAATATGAAGTTTATTTATGTTTTGTAATTATATTTTAAATTATTTCAAGTTTATTTATATTTTGTATTGCATGTCTTAAAAAAACTTTTCTTATCAAAGTCATGGAATAACAATCTTATCAAAGTCACTAAATAACAATTTTGACAACTCTACTCACAAAATCATTAAATAAACTCCACTCACACAATATATTTTAATATTTTGTTCAACTTTTGAATCATAAATATATAATTTTGAATTAGAAATTGAAAAATGTTTTAAGGTGTTAGCTCCATCTTTTTCTCATGCAATCCACAACAACTATAGTGATTAGTTTGTGAAAGGGACGAACTCATAAATTCAAAGATTAAAATACCATGCATCATAAATTACCAATTATGGAATGCTTATTAAAAAATCTAAAATGTTTTATGAAACCATTTTTGTTACTCTTTGACATTTTCAAAGCCTGAAGGTAAGTAGGCCAAGATTGGCATAACACGAGGATAATCCTATCACTGTCACCCCAACAAGATACCCTTTTCTATTTAGGAGGAAGATAACTCTACTCCAAGGGAGACGTCCCAAGACCTAGTGGGCTAATAAAGGAGGATAAGACAAGGTAATACCACCCCTCTCTCTAGGTCACTCAAAGGAATGAAGTCACTTGGTATGAATATGTTAAAGGGGTCAAGGGGAAATAAGGCGAATGATACCTTCCCTATACCAAAGAAACAACAAATGTTATATAATAACCAATGATATCAATGCTTTCAATCAGTGACTTAAAAAAAAATCTTCTACCAAACAATTCTATACATGAAAAAACAGATAAATGTATAGTAGCAACAATATATATATCCATAAATTGCAACTTATGATGACAAATAATGAGATATAAGGACTTTGCAATGATAGTACCTTTGCCACTTACAATTTCTAGATTAATGTAAGGCAAGTAATGAATTTAAGGGGCTGTCAAATGTACTTATAACAGTAGAAAATTAACAGTTATGACAGCAGTAAATAGATTTTAGAAATGTAGTTTTATAAGGTAGTTAAACACGCTCCTTTAGCATTTATACATAGTGATCCACCTAGTAAAAATTCTAAAGATTTATCAACCAGCTAATGAGTTTTAAAAAGTACCAAATAATTGTAATAGCAACAAAACAAGAGTGATGACAGCTACAAGAAACCTTCAGAAATGCACTCCGTAAAAAGAAATTTATGCACACTTTAACTCTAGTTGATAGTACTTTGCTTCATGCAATTTTCTGGGTTAATTTAGTTAGCTTGTAAACTAAAATGAGTTGTTATATAATGGTTGTAGCAGTGTTAGTAATAGCAGTAACTTAGTACTTTAAAACTAGGTTAGTAAGTTAGGCTAAGTTAGTAGAATAGCAAGTGAATTTTGAGTGTAGGTTGGTAGTCTTGTCAAGAAGTTAGAAGAGAGGACTAGTGCCTTTTAGGGGTAAATGGATTCAAGGTTGGCAGCTCTCTCTAGGGATGGTAACAAACGATAATGCACACAATTCAAGAGGGGAAAAGACCTAGGAGGAATAGCACCTTAAGCCCTCCTAGTCTTCTTGACCTTAAGAAGAGAGGAAGCTAGGGTGTAGGAACTTGTAGGCCCTAGTGCCTCCTTCTTCTTGAATAGTTTGTGGATGAAAATTAACTTACGCACAATAGCTAGATGAAGACCTCA
This sequence comes from Picea sitchensis, assembly GCA_010110895.2. Taxonomy (NCBI): domain Eukaryota; kingdom Viridiplantae; phylum Streptophyta; class Pinopsida; order Pinales; family Pinaceae; genus Picea; species Picea sitchensis. The sequence continues at coordinate 6,444 of SNQJ01S0169637.1, forward strand.
AGGGAGAGAGCACTTTATGGCCCTAGGGTTTCACTAGTTATTAGATCAATTCTATGAAGCTTGGAAAATAAAAAAAATAAGAAAGTAGAACCTTAAGTTTCTTACTTCAAGCATTTAATTAAAACATGCAATTTCATAATCTTGTATGAGTAAGCAAACCATTACCATAACCATTAATAATGAAAAAGTACAAATCTACTTACTTGCACCAAGAATAATCATGTAAAACCATGGAATATTGCCACAAAACTTCATAAAATTTGTCCAAATGCCAAAATAAGCCTTAAAAGAGAGATGTGCCTTCCTTGTTTTAACCAATAACCCCAATAGGGCACAAAGTTCAGACCTCCTTGTCTCAATGACAATTTGTGATGTAAAAATGAATGTACTTTTTTTCTATTTATACAAAATTGTGACCTTTAACTTACTTTTAGGTCAAAAACAGGGCCAACCTGGCTAGTTTACAACAAAAATTCAATTTTGACATAATTAAAATAAATTTTCATCTGGAAATTCTTCCAAGGGTGATGTCATGCCCCTCTAGGGTGACGTTGGGCCTCAATTGTGGAACGTTGGGCAAGGAATATGAAACTTTGGGCCTCCAAAGGCCTAAAACAATTCCCATGTGTGTCAAGTGCCTCATAAATGCCCTCTAAAGATGAAACCCTATCTTTGGATGACGTCTAGGGCCTCCAAGGGATAATGTCCAAGTGGGAGGGGCATGAAAACCTTGGATATAGGTCTGCCAAAGTGCCTCCAAAAGCAACATCCTTCTTTCTCCCCATGCAAGTCTTCAATCCATGTCATGCCCCTTGGTTGGGGTCTCATCATCCATCGGTGAGCTTTGAGCCCTATGAAGATCTGAGCTAATCATTCCCTCATGTGTTCATGTCCACTGCGAAAGGTCCTACAAAGACAACAAGTACGCCCTCCAGGGGTTCATAAGTCACAAGGATCATAGCATGTAAATCACATCCAATAATTAAATCACTTGAACATGTGCATCATACCCCCATTAACCCCAAACAAATGCTCAAAGACATTATGCAATTTGACAAGTTTAGGTTTGGAGAGGTTCTCAGGGTGTCCTACTGGAATAATCCCCCTTAAGTTTGGGGTGTTTTAGAGGTGGAGTCTAGTCCAAGTCATGCAAGTGTATGAGGTGGCATGGGGTAAATATTTGGGCATGGGGTGCATGTGAAAATAGGGAAATGTAGAGTCTTACCTATGGGTGTCTTTGTGGAGGGTGAGCTACACCTTGTCATGGATGCAATTGTTTCCTAGCCCATTCATTACCATTTATTTTTAGCTTTATTTATTTGGATATTTTCTCTTGTTCTGCAAGGGAATAGTTGAAGGCCATTGTCCTGCCTTGGTGACCATAGGTGACAATGTCATCCGCAAATCAATTCACAGAAATAAGAAGGTTGGATCATGATGAGACCCTCTTTCTCTATGCAACCAAGAGATATTACCCTGTCTTGGTGACTAGATAGGTGGTAATTTCATACTGCTACATGTCCATGGTCATAATAGGTCAGCTTGTGATGAGACCCCCTATCCATCAACTATTAACTTGAGTGTTCATGTTATCTTGTGCATCCCCTTTTCTTACTGAGAAGATTTTCACTACTTTCTTAGGGATACCTGGGTGAAACATATCAAAGGTTTCAAAATTTGATTTTAACTCTTGCTAGCTACTTTTACCCTCTGGGCCTTTAGCCCCTTATTCCCATGAGGTAAGGTACAACCCTTCCTCGTGTGGCCAATCCCAATGCCAAAAAAATAGGGAGATGGAAGGAATAAATATGGAAAGTGGTAAGTATGGAGGGAATGAATGATGACTCTTCAAATATCCCCCCAGTACCAACCCATCCTAAAGGGAAATCAACTTACTAGGGCACTATGTCACCCTCCTAGATTTAAACAAGGCAAAGAGCATAATTTCCAAGAAAATGTTATGAAATGAAGAAGGATTCAATACAACATGTTCAAGTGCTTAAAATATTAGAGTGATACATACCATGATACCCGGACTCATTATCTCATGGAGTAAGACCCACTTCCACTTTAGGACCAGGCCAATGTGATGGAAATTGTTGCTGGCGATATGTGGACTGTACTTGAAGAAAAAATGGGCCCTCATGTTGATGCTTGAATCTGTTAGGAAGGAAACAGAAACCTCATGAGGAAATTAGTCCCCCTTGATTTTTAGAGAGGTGGTTCTCCTCTTTGGTTAAAAGATATATCTTTGAATATCTTGGATTAGGGAAAGTGCTAAACAGTAAACCCCAAATCGTTATTTCTTGGATTTATATGAAAATGGTTCTTCAATAACCCTATATGATATTTATGTGCAGCGAAAGTCTTTTTACAATAAGAAAATATTGAAGGAGGGCTTCAACATCATAATTGAATTGTGATCAACATCACACAATCTTCTTAATAATATACAAATGCATCCATATCTTCTTCATGAGAAATAGGAGAGAATGATTTGATCATCTCAAATAATTTTAATAGAGTACTACAATTATTAATAAAAGATAAATTGATAGGTCAACTTCAAATATCTCATACTTGAAACTCAAAGTTACAAGATACAATTAAGATCAACCCTGAAGCAATTCTTTGTGGAGTTTATTCATGAGAAATGTTCTTCATTACCAAAAATTTGACAGCCATGTATGTGGTTGCAAATACTCTATGATCATACAAGAAAATTCTGTAGAATAATACAAGAAAAACACTCAACAACTCAGCCTTGTGCCCAACTCTGAGATTCAAGCACAAAGCTATGAGAAGTGGTGTAAAAGAATAAAAAGAATGGAGAAGATGGATATTTCTTTCTTTTGATTAGAATATTGATTGTGTACCCATGGTTGTACCTTATTCTTCCTTTGATATTCTTCCCTACCCCTCTAACAATACTGATTATTGGAACCTTTGATGAAGCCTTTCTTCTCTTTATAGGAAGAGTTTTTCTAACTAATTGAGTAGTTAGGGTTTTCTTCCTCTCTTGAAATTCCCATACAAGTTTCTTCTTGGAACATTCCCTTTAATTAATGCATCATTAATGAACGCACATTATTAATATAAGTATATTGAAAATGGGTCCCTCTCCTTTTTTAATCAAAGTTTTAATTATTATTTTTTTTAATTTAATTAATTTCCCTTTAAATGAGGATGACTGTGTTTTAATTTTCTGGGAATGATAATAAACTTTTTAGCCATGTAAATCATTTCATATATTATATTTATCATCCAACTATATAAAAATTTCCCAAATCCATCGCCCGGATCTCAAGATATGAGCTCGTGAAATTGAGTTGTCACGTAGGCCCATTAAAAATGCATCTGATTCATATTTTAATTTTCGAGAAAAATGCATCAACTTTCATCACTTGAAACCTATACCACCATATTCTACATTGAAATTCCTTTCCAACGATATAAATGTTCCACGATTCCGACACCTGGAGCTCAAGTTATGGCCTATGCAAGATCGTGACTCAACCACCGTCTCTTTGATGTCTTGGGGCAATCTCAGCCTTAGATTTCAAATTTATTTCTCCCTCTTTGACATTTCGACTTTTATTCATAAATTGTATCCCACATTCATTGGGACATTACAAATATTCATGGTATACAATACTAAGTGTTTCATACACTTAACAAGAAACAAAGAAGAAAATAAATTATGGAGATTGGAGAATTCAGCCCTTGGAAAGTTGTTGAATAAAATAATAATTTTTTGGAAACCTGTAATCGTCCACCTCATGCCCAGTCATCCCTGAGTCATCACTGATTCATTGTCAAGTCATATCCCACATGTGAGAAACTCATTAGATTCCAAATATAACCAATAATATGTCGCCATATGTTGCAAATTGTATGTTGACACTTGTCTCCAATGTTGAGTTTCCATGTGTCATGACCTCATTCATTTCCATGTGTCATATTCTCATTCGCTAGTTTTCATGCCTTGGAATAGCTTTGAAAATTTGACTAAGTATGGAAGATGGGACAAGAGGGGAGGAGGGAAAATTGTGGATAGAGGAAGTTGAGGGGGTAGTTTGTAGGCTCTGGGGATGGGTTGGCAGGTTGGAGAGTGAGGTGAGTAAGGAAGTGAGGGATGATTGGTGTCCACCCACCTGCAAACTATATTACTTTAAAATATATTAAGTAGGGAGAGGGTAAGAAGATGAGAGGTGGTAGGGGTAATTTGTAGGTGGCAGAGGGATAAGGGTGACATAGGGTGATGTAAGGGGAGAGGTAAAGTGTAGGCAGTGGAATTAAGAGGATGGCGGGTTCGTGCGGATGGGAAGGTGAGGAAAGTGAGGAGATGAGTCTGCCAACCCGTGAACCTGATGAGTAGATGATTAGTTAGGGAAAAAGGGGAGAAATGTAGAGGAGGAAAGTGAGGGAGGAGAAATGTAGATAGTGGGAGTGGGGTAAGGAAGGTGAGGGGGAAGGGTGAAGGAGTGAGATGGGTGTCCTCCCCCTGCCATGGATTGAAATATGTCTTAAAATGTGGCTAAGTATGTGAGGATAAGGGATAAGGGAGTGGAGAGGGTGGAGACATAAGGAGCAAAATGGTTAAGTGTTGAGATGGATAGAGGTGAAAGGTGAGAGAAATAAGTGATGAGAATACTTAGCCAAAAATCAAAAAAGGATAAAAGAACATAATACTTGGAAATATTATTCAAAATTGGATCTCTGGACCAGATCTTGAATAACTTAGGCATACATAAATAGATTTCTGATCCAAAAAATGCATGGTGAAGCTAAGACTCAGGGCTGCAGAATGAACATATAAAAGTTCAAAAATGTCTTCTTTTGATATCAAGGATTTTATGAATCCAAAGAGCGGGAAAATATAGATAACCAAATTTTGGTCAACACCTCTGGGGCTATGCTTAGGTCATCTAAGTCTCAACACTCCATGTTTGGAACATGTGAGAATCAAGACACGATCTCCTTAGTTATCCCTAGGCTAGGGGATAACATCTGGCTTAAAGTCGGGGACATGTCCTCACCATAGAGCGCATGAGAACCTCAACATATCTGGTATAAATTGTGCCTGCTAAATCTCAACAAAATATATTAGTAACATATAGGGTGGTGATATCACCCCTTGTCCATATATGATATAAAAATCAAAATAAAACAAATCATATTCATGAGCATACATATATACAAGTGAGACGAGACAAACATAAAAAATGCAAGTACAACTATGCGAACATGATATGCAATGGTATGTACAATGTATGCAAACGCCTACCTACTCTAACTTACATGTACTTACATGTCAAGTCAAGTCTCTGCCCCATGATGGGGTTTGAGGAGGCACCCACTAACTGGTAATGGAAATTTCCTTCCTTTAAGCATAGATAGATAGTAGGCATCGTTGACTGACTTCATCATGATTTTGAAGGGTCCAAGCCAAAATTTAGCACTCCCCTTAACATTGTTAGGCTTACCCTTTTTAGTGTCCCACATCCATATTATGTCTCCTTCCTGGTATTATTTTGCTTCAAACTTCATTGGTTCTTGTATCACTCTGGTGTATTGTCTTGAGGGAGGAGGGTGGGACTCAGTTGTAAGGATTTCTTGTTGGCTTGGTTTAATTAATATGTCATCATCTCCTTTTCTTAGTAGTTTGATAGAGCCAACTTATTTATCCTTATATTTATCTAGGATTTATTGATACTCTTGTTTCTTTGGCCCTTATATCTCATCAAAATCCTCTTCTTTGGTGAAAGGAAAATCTTCTAGGAAGAATATAGGAGGACTTTCTTTAGTAGGCTCATGTGTTTCACTAATCCTAGTTTCATTTTCAATTTCTTGTACATGAGCCTCGGCCATTGGCATGTTGGGGAGGTGTGCAATCATCTCATCCTTCATAGGTAAGTTGATATAAGTTAAATCCATTTCTAGTGTGCCACTCAACATTGCAGCGAACTTCCTAGATAAAAGCATGTCCCATACATCAAGGACATCTTACACCACAACATAAATATTGATCACTCTCTTAGGATACTTACCAAGGTGTACCTTAATGTTCTCAATTACCCCATGGGTAGGTATGGTCCTAGACTCAAACCCACACACATTTCTATAAGGTTGTATGGTCTTTAGGCCTAGTTGCTCCATGACCCTTAAATACATCATGTTGGAACCTACTCCTGATTCAAGCATACATTTGTTGATACATTTTTTATTTATTAGCAATGACATAAAGAAAAGTGGGTGGCCATCGTATTGTACCATGAAATGATCTACTTGTAGCATAATAGGAGGGTCTATTGGTTCATCCAACATATTGAAGAACTTCTCAAACCTTTCTTTCATGGATGGGACCTTAATAATTTTCTTTAACAGGATAGTTACATGCAATTTGACCAATGCACCTTCCATGTCAAAATTCAAGTCAACCTTGTTAGTCTTAGAAGAGATCTTAGGGAGGAGTATGTTCAAAAGTGGAGGTTTCAGTTGTGAAGTTGTAGGGTTAGTAGAGGGAGGTTGGCTCATTCGCGTTTTCCTAGTATACACTTGAAAAAAAATCATTTTCAACTTCTCTCTTGACTCTTGATCAAGGTTATTGATAACCTCCATCATAGCCTTGCTAGTTGCCTGCTTCATTCCATTTTCATGTTCTTCAGGTGTGAGTTTGGGTATCATGATGGTATGTGTTGCTCTAATTATTGAAGCTCTTGAATATGTTGTGTTGAATTCTCCTTCATTTCAGAATGTTTTCTTGGAAATTATTTTATTTAACTTGTTCATACTTGGGAGGGTGACATGATGCCCTAGTAAGTTATTCTCCCTTTAGGATGAGTTGCCATTGGGTGGGTCTGTGAAAGGTCATCGTCCATTCCCTCCATACTTACCACTTTCCATCTTTATTCCTCTCATTTTCCCCCTACCTTTGTTCGGGCATTTGGATATTCCACACTAGTAAGGGTTGTACCTTGCCTTGTGGGAAGAAGGGACTAAAGGCCTAGAGGTTAAAAGTAGATGGAAAGAGTTAAAATCCGGGATAAAACCTTTGATATGCTTTGACCAGGGATTCTCGAGAAAATAGTAAAAGGATTCTCAGTAAGAAAAGGGAACTCGTAAGATAATAAACATTCAAGTTATTAATTGGTGGATGGGAGGTCTCCTCATGAGTCACCCTATTATGACCATGGGAATGTAGTAGTATGACACTACCATATATATGGTCACCAAACTAGGTTAGTGGCTCTTGGTGGCATAGCCAAGAGAAAGGGGGTCTCATCACAAGCCAACCTTCTCATCTCCGTGAAATTCTTGTGGGTAACGTTCCCACCTATGGTCACCAAGCCAGGATAGTGTCC
>SNQJ01S0169638.1:9895-26325 GCA_010110895.2 Picea sitchensis
TACCTTTCAATAAAATAGAATAAGGCGGATGTAAGAAGACCTAATAGAAGCTTCCGCTTCTAGAAGGATCTTCCTCTAGATGCTTCTTTTTAGTATAAGTAGGAGTCGAGGGTATGAGAACCCTAGCTGGGATATTATTGTAATAGAGCGCTGCTCAACTAGAGGTTGCCCCCTTGAAGAGGCCTGTGAACATTGCTATCTGATTCAAGTGCTATTTCTGTTGCTATTTCGTATATCATTTCTGTGTATTGTGAAGATTATGCTGGATATTTTACTTTTATTCTGTCATTTCTAGATTTTGTTTCTGTTTTGCATATTTTATATATCTGGTATCTTGCAGTATTACAAGTAGTTGATAACCTTGTTGATCATAGTAAAATGAAGCATGTGTATCTTCATGCCCATTATTTAAGACAGTTGGTACTGAGAAATTTGTGTCTCTTATTTATTGCAAGATGGATTATTAGATGGTTTATATCATTTTAAAGTCATTGATAGAATATAAGTATATGAAACTTTCAAATATGCTTAGGATTTAGAAAATTTCAATTATAGGGGTGTATAGATATAATTTCACCTCTTTAATATCCTGATATTTGTGCTAATTGGGGGCCATTAGAAAAACACGATCTTTGCAATTCTAATTTTTATGAAGTCAACTAGTGTCACTCTAAAGATAGTCAAAGGTTGATTAAAATGTTGGTTAGTCGATCAATTGAGCAGCTAAATCTGATTCAAAAGAAATTAACTTAAATTAGGGATGCCATCAACATCTAATTCATATTTAATCAATTGCACAATGTATGGCATTACATATTCCAACCCTTCAAGAAATTATTCCTCAAAGTTATAATCAAGATAAGCAAAAAGAGAATCTCAATGCATAGAACTTGTGTATTCTCTAGCTACACTAGATATGAAACGTCTTTGCATAAGTCAAATAAATACATAAGGTTGTATATAAGTTATTAGATCCATTCCCATAGACTAATGTCATCCCCAAACATTCTTATCACCTTGTAAGAATTTATAAATTCCAATAACAACCAAGTATTTTCTATATTACAAGTTTATCAATGCAAACATAATATTAAGTTTCAGTTCATACATCTATCCAGTGAAATCATTTCTTAGATATTATCAAATTATAATATATCATTCCATCAACTCTTTCCACTCAAAATAATATCCAACTAATAGTTCATATGTCAATCATTAATCAAACCCAAGTAGTAAAGTGACACCCTTCCATCACAATACTCAAGCTCCATTATTAATTCAATATCTATAAGCATCACCAAACACCATACCAACATAAAATGGTTACATATCTAAGCACAACTATTAAAACATCATGGAACTAAACAACATCATGTTGGTATCCATTTAACATAATTCAATCATCATCCATTAACCCGTACATTAGGAAAATGTCATCTCATAAAGGTGCTCATGTGCATTCATCTCATAAATATCATCCATTAACCCATACATTAGGAAAATGTCATCTCATAAAAGTGCTCATGTACATTCATCTGATAAATGAGACCTCAATATCATCTCAACATGAATGAGGAACGTGTATCAAAACACCCAAGTTTTATCCCTTAATCATTCTAATACCAATTTTGTTAAAAAAAAAAATCAAATAGGCGCCGAATATCAATTTCATTATCATTCAAAAATTATTGACTCTTCAAAAGTTTTCATCAATTAGTTGTTTTCATTAATTAAGTACTAAGAAAACAAATTAGGTATTACTTAACATCCCACATTACTCATTCATCAAAATAGGAAAAATCCATTTTTATGTGTTTAATACACCCAACATCACCCTATAATCCATAATCAAGTCAATCATTTGCAATAATTAACAACAATCATTGTTTCAAATCAACCAATCACAAAACGCACCACTATAAACTTAACATTATAGGTGAGACATCATTGTGATCATGTGTCTTCTTAGGACATTCACAAATTTCAATCATGCATTTATCAAGCAATTTTACTCAAGCTTGAGATCCACTAATATCATTGAAAAATCAAATCTATCAAATCTGTCAAAAGATAAAGAAGATCTCAACGCCGAGTCTCAACATTTACATCCATTGTAAATTCCACCCTTATGTTATTATGCCCAGCTTCATTTGATAATTGTTTCTTATCTTGTCATGGTCCATAGTTTCTTCTTTAGTTTGTTATCTATATTGTATAAATTTTCCCTCTCAATTTCATTATTGGATCTGGAAATCAAGCTTGTAAGTTTTTGGTTTTATGCAAGGCAAGAAATTGGATATTATGGAAACATATCATAGATGAAACTTTAGGATGTATTCATCGATTCAATTCAATTCATTGTTTTATACTCTTTTAATTACATATTATATTATTTTGCATTTTAAAATTTTACACTCATTAAATTATTATTATTATTATTTTTACAATTTTAATTGAAACTTTCCTCATAAATAATAATTAATTAAATATAAGTTAATTTACTTTATGCATACACACCATTATTTTTATAATTTAAAGTTCACATTTATTCCCTTCAAACATGCATCTAAGATTGAGGTTAAAGATTTCATGACTTTAATTTGTCCCGAGTTCTAAGAATAATTTTAACCATTTTCTTATCCATTTCTCATTTTCCAATCTATCTCTGCATTTATTCACATTACAATCTATATTTATTAAGTTAATGTTTTATTTAAAAGTTTTTCTTTCTTAAGTCATTCTAACAATGTTTATATCTACATTTATTAAGTTATTGTTTCAATTAAAAACTTTTCTTTAAATCATTCTATCTCTGCATTTATTCACATTACAATTTATATCTATATTTATTAAGTTAATGTTTCATTTAAATTTTTTTCTTTTTTAAATCATTCTACCAATGCTTATATCTACATTTATTAAGTTAATGTTTCGTTTAAAAACTTTTCTTTAAGTCATTCTAAAAATGCTTATTACCAAGAACCATATATCTTAACTTTAATATTGTGATATTTACATGTTTCATGTTTATACAATCTTCCCCTTAAAAATATTGATTAATTTTTATTTTAATTATCCATTTATTTATGTTTTCACGATAACCTTTCTCAAATAACAAACTCCTTTAAGTGATATTTGAGAATCTTGAGTGTTAAACCTTTTTTTTTTCTTAGAAAAAAAACTATATATTTATTGATAACCTTTCTCAAATAACAAACTCCTTTAAGTGATATTTGAGAATCTTGAGTGTTAAACCTTTTTTTTTCTTAGAAAAAAAACTATATATTTATTGTTTCAAACTCCTTTAAGTGATATGAGAATCTTGAGTGTTAATCTTTTTCTTTTTTTAGAAAAAAAAACTATATATTTATTGTTTCAAGTACAAATCAAAATGTACAAAAGTATGTGTTTTTATGCACTTAGCTATTGCTCATAGTGAGTAGAAACAAATGGTATAAATTACACTAGAGAAAATTCCTAACAATATTTATATTAAATTTGTGTAAAAATAAAGATGTCATTGAGGCTCTAACTATCAAACATATAACAAGCTTCAATTAATCCTGAGATATTAAGAGAACAACACATTTCTCAACCACCATTTGAATCTACCATCTTCATAATAGAGGGTCTAAGCATACATGCATAAAGTGGTGGATATATATATTTTCCCCTTCTCCTCCTCTAACCTAAAAACCCCTATATGGAGAGAGAGAGGGGGAGTTTGTTTAGAAAGTTTGACAACTCTAATATTTAATTCTCTATAAATATGATGAAAAGAGATTTTAGAGAAATTTTCTTTTAACTCTTTGATTTTTTCCGTGATTGCGGAGAGTGTCATACTTTTCAATTTGTTTATNGGGGGAGTTTGTTTAGAAAGTTTGACAACTCTAATATTTAATTCTCTATAAATATGATGAAAAGAGATTTTAGAGAAATTTTCTTTTAACTCTTTGATTTTTTCCGTGATTGCGGAGAGTGTCATACTTTTCAATTTGTTTATTTCCATTGATCCAATTTATTTAACTAGCTTTGAATCACCTATAATTTGAAGCTTATCCCTTTTTTTTCAGTTGTAAGTCTCATCAACATCTAGAGGGAATTCAATTTTTCCGAGTTATTTTCTCCTTCAACTAAATCTTCTTTAACACTAATAGTAAGGTCTTCCTTTAGATAAAGCACTCCTCATGTCCCCCTATCCTAAGGACCCTTGAATAGTGTCATCAAAGTAACCTCATGTAGTAGTTTTATCTATATATGGAATTGCAACCATCCTCAAGGATTTTTGCTTCCTTAGGTTCCACACCCCTTCATAATCATCTTTAATCTTGAAGGATGCCTGTATAGAAAATATGTCTTTACTTAGGAACACTATTTCCTTATTTAGGAATATTATCTCATTCTTTCCTAACCATATAACCCATAATAATATACATGATAGAGCCTTTTATTTTTTCACTATTTTTTCCCTAAACTAAAAATTCAAATATATTTCTACATTGCTACCTTACCACTTATATTTTCCACCTTTTAACTTCAAAACTTATTTCCATACCATTTTAGTAAAACACCAATCTATTAGAAATTGATTTGTTGTCTCATCATCATTTTTTCATGGAACACATCTACAAGAACCATGCCATGTTCTTTTTTTGCAATTGTCCCAAGTCAAGATTTTGTTATCCAATGCTAGCCATAGAAACATCCTTGTCTTTAGGGGAGCCTTTAACTTCCAAATATCCCTCCACCAAAATTTATGATCACCTCCTCCCTCTTCCACAAAATTAGCCTTGTAACCTAGTGAAGTAGTATATCTTAAGAACTAGTTTTGGGCCAAACTAATTCATCATATTCTTCCTTGATTCTTATAAAACTCTATTGTAACCTTTCTTTGAATGAAAAGAGACCAAAATCATTCTTCCTCTTTATGGAACCCTAACTGAATTACTCCTTTCCAACCAAGATTATAGATTGTAGTACTCTCTAGATCTGCCACCTTTTCCAAATAATGATATCCTTTCATCAATTTATAGTGTCTAGCACAAACCACCCCTGGTTCAACTCCTAATCTCATCTTGGAACCATTTCCAACCCTCCATGCCAACCATCTTCCGATGAAAATAAATGATTTCACAAGATATTTCCAATATATGGATGTTCCTACAACATATTCAACTAGAATTCTAATTCATTCCTCATGACAAAGAGGATCAATATACTTTTGCAACATCACTTGTTTCCATTATCCATCGAATTTTATAAATCTCCAAAGGATTTAAGATGTCAGGTCTTGACTAAAGTGCTAGACATGATTTAGGCCTTGACCCCTATTTCATTTGGCTTTGCTATCTTATTCCATTTTACCAATGGGATATCTTCCCTTTCTCTTTTTCCAATACATAAGAAGCTAATTTTTCAACCATTTCTTTTGGAATGTAAGCTAGAAAATTCTAACAAACAAGATTTTCTTCTAGGATTGATTTTACCATGGTCATCCTTTTGTCTATTGAAATCCGCCTAAAGCACCAATTAGAGACTCATTTTTCTATTTTCTCATATAACTAGTTCCAATATTTATACTTGTAATCATTAAGTTTTAACCTAAAACTCAAATGCTTAACTACTTCATCAAAGAAAGCTATAACAAAGGGGAGGATTCAAAGGATTCTTCTCTCTTGTTTTGCTTCTATCCCATTGAATAGAATTATTGATTTGTAAAATTTTACTTCCATCCATTCTTCCTTATAATATAAAATCTAAGATATCCTTATATTTATATGCTTCCCTCACAACCTAGACTAAATAATATTACATCATCTACAAATAGTAAACGTTACAAAGTTCAATATCTTCATATTTTAATTACACTTATATGTTCTTCCCTTTTAAACTATTTAACTACTCTACTTATTTCCTCATCTACAAAAAAAAAAACAAAGGGAGACATAGGAAAACCCTACCTTAAGCCTCTTCTAGGGGTAATGAATTTGTAATCCGATCCATTTATATGAAGAGAAAAAGAAACGGAAGACGAGCATTCCATTATCCAGATAACCATCTAAAGATTCATTCCTATATAGATTATATTATTCTTAGACAAATACAACTTACTTTTTCATAAGCCTGAGATGGGTCTCATTTGAGAACCATAACTAGCATCATTTGTTTTTTAATGGAATGTAGACTTTCCTAAGCTACTTCCACTCCATCATGGATTAGCTTGCTATGTAATAAGCCAATTTTTTCTTGTGAAATCGATTATGAGAATACCTTCTTAAATCTATTGGCAATTATTTTTGCAATTAAATTATATATTAAGTTACATAAGGATATAGGCCTATAAACCTCAAGTACTTTTGGATTGTTCTTCTGTATGATAAGAGCTATAAAATTAAATTAGAGGTAATATATTTAAGGACTTTCCCAAAGTTTCTTTATTTCTCCACTACCCTTAGTCAATCCTCTTTCATCATTTCATAAAAACTAAACTAGAGGTAAAATTCCATTCTCCATCCATATGGATACGGAATTTTTTACCTCTAAACAAAATTTATTTTATTTCCTCCTTGCTTAGTTCTACAAACATTCTCCATTTCATTCTCCATTATGATATTGATAAAGAACCTAGGAAAGAATGAAGTCAATTTAATGTTTTTTTTTTATGTTTTTCCTTGATTTTGATATACTTTTTAAAATGAGTTATACCAAGTTATAATATATCATTGAACTTTCTAACTTTTTATCCATCCCCTTTCCTCATATTTCATATAGTACTGATAATTTTCTTATATTCATCATAGTTCTAAAATAATTGGGTTTTCTTATCCTCATCACTAACCATGTTACCCTACTTTTCATTATTTTTTATTTTTTTATTTTCACTTTGCATCTCCCATATATAGTATTGATTATTTTCCTATGTTCAACATAGTTTTGAAAGAACTTAGTGTTCTCATTCCCCTCTCCTAACCATATTACTCTACTTTTCATTCTCTTCTTTGCTTCTTCCCATGCCAAAAACCTCCTCTTTTTCTCCTTGAGATATTTTAATTGTTTCTTCTCTTCCCCCAAAAAAATCTTCCTCATGTTTCGATAAGACATGTTATGATATTTAGACACTTAGAAATTAGTTAAGATCAACTTGGTCTAATATGTCATTAGGCTAAAGTGTATTTCTTTAATATGCATTAGTATGCATTTGTAATCCGACAATCATGATATGTTCCTGACATAGAGTGATCTAATGACTCGTATTCTCCTCGATCTTAACAACTACATTGATATGTGTCTTAACACCCGATTGATACATGATCTCTATTTAAAGAGAATGGAAGGTCATTTTTTGATGACTGATTGTGAGAAAATCTATGTAATATTTTTTCTTTTACATTAATAAATTGCTTCAAGTGGCCTCGTTGGATGAGGTTGTGGATGTTTCCCCATTGGGGTTTTACCACATAAAAACATTGGTGTGTTAATCTCTAATCTGGTTGTGTGAGTGATTATTGAAGGTGTTCGTCCTCTGTTGGAATACCTTGTGTTGTTGAACATGGTATCAGATCCCATTTGAAGACTCGTTCCCATTGTAGATTGAGATATTGAAGCCATGTTGTTGCATCTCTGGTTTACATTATTTTTGTACATTTTTGGGCTAAGAAGGATATTCTATTACGTCTGAAGTGCTCATTTCAGTTAGAAATGATTTTCTTTTCACTTAAAAAGGTTTCTATTTTCCCAAGATGTGACCATTTCAGTCAAATCTGGAGGTATAAATCTTGAATATGCCCCTTTAAATTATTATTTTTGCAGAGATAATATTTCAGTCTTCTATTTTTGTTTCCAAGTCGCTACTCTTTCCATTCTTTGTATGCTCTTTTCCCTGTGCTCTGTGTGATCTCGCCAAATCGGAAGCATAGCCGGAAGTTTGTAATTGTCTATGTATGCTCTTTGTTGTGTGCTCTATGTGATCTCAGTAAATCAGAAATAGAGATAAAACTTGAATTTTTGGGTAAGCTAACTGAGATCTAACCCCTTCTTGTTGTCTAGAAGCGAAATTTTTTGTGCATTTGAACACATGAAAAGAAGTTTTTTTTAGCATGCACTCCAAGGCTGTCTTCAACAACAACAACACCCTTCTTCTTAAGATTATAATGTGTTCTTGAGTTCAAGTCTTTTTTTTGTTACTTTTTTTTAAAAAGTTCATGCATTCATTATAAAGTGAATTTTACATTATTTATAAAAGTGGATCACTATAAGTAGCTTTAATATTCTTTTTAGTTACCATTTTTTGCATGTAACTTTAGTTTACAAAGTAACTTCATTGTAAAAGTGATTCCCACTTATTCTATAAAAGTGGGTCACTTCATAAGTGAATTATTTAAAAGTGATCTTATAGGAAAAGTTAGATAAGGAAGAGAATCACCACCTGTACCAACTTCTACTTGCCACGTGGCTGTTTGGTTACCATTTATGTCTTTTTTCAAAAGAGAATAACTTTCACATTCGAAGTCCATTTTTAGTGTCGTTTTTTTTAAACAACCTATTTTTTCAAGAGATTTCCATCTAGACCATCAGTTTTAGATTTTAAATCCATATTCTCTACATATTTTAATATGGCTCCTCCCAATGATCTTTTCCTTACTAATACCAACTAATTTTCATGGAAATCTCATATGGAGGATGTGCTAAGAAGTAAAGGAGTGTACCAGATTACCTTGGGAAAATAAAAAGAACCCATTGATGATGAAAATAAAGTCAAATGGGATAATAAGAATGATGAAGCATATGGACTAATCGGAATTTCCATCACTCCTAATTTAAGGTTTCACCTTCAAGGAATTAATGTCCCCAATGAAGCTTTGGAAAATATTCAAGTTGTGTTTGGTAAACACAATATTATTTGAGCACACTGGTTAGAAAATTAGTTAATGACTTTAAGTCCCAATGGTTTTTCTTTCATTGAAGATTATTTATCTAAGTTCAAAACACTTAGACTTGTATGCATACACTGCAAAATAGATATGAAGGAAGATCAGTGCATATAAGTTATTCTTGCTAAGCTTGGAAGTCCATATTCTATCTTTGTATCTACCTTTTATGCCACTAGAGAAGCTCTAGGGAGTGCTTATAAAGAGCACTCTCTTTAGTCTTTTTTTGATGCCCTAATTTGAGAGCAAGATAAGCATGTGCAATTTGTATTGATCAACACTATAGATACATCCAACAAAGACTTAGTGACCCAGCAGAAAGATAAATCCAAGAATACCAAGAAGCAACATCCTCACCACAAAAACAAGCAAAACAAGGGACCCAAACCCTCTCATCTAGCTTCTACTCTTAATGGTGACAAAGGATCAAAATCCAAAAGTGAGAAGAATGACAGGAATTGCAACTTTTGTGGGAAATATGGTCATGTGGAGTCTAAATGTTTTAAAAATATGGAATCCTTAGAAGCAACAATGAAGAAGCACAACATTAGTATTGATTCTTATTCTTCTCATGGACATGCACTTTCTTCTTTTTTTTATCCTTCAATGCAACTTATACTTCTTCTTATGATGAGTGGCTTATTGATGTTGGAGCATCTTATCATATGGCTAAAGATAAAGCCATTTTTTACTCTAAATGAATGTAACACCAAATAAATATTTTTTGGTGATGATAGATCCCTTAGTGTTGTAGGTTYRGGAATAGTTCAGGTAGATAATGGTCATTTCAATGATGTATTATGTGCTCCAAATCTTTCTTGCAACCTTCTACCAATGCATTAGATCACTCATTCAGGTGAAGATAAAACCATAGAGTTTTCACCTCACCAAGTTGTAATCAAGGATTTAAAAGATCCTAAGCATGTCTTAGCAACTAGAATTATTAATGGTATAAACAGGTTGTACAAGTTTGACAACTTTGAGTCATCATATTTTCCTTCAGTTTTTGTTTCTCATAGTGATGACTTCAACAAACATTGGCATAAAAAAATTGGTCATCTAAACTATCACTCATTGCATCAACTATGTAATCAACACATGGTGATTGGTCTTCCTCCCGTTTCTTGTAGAGATGGTGTTTGTGATGTGTTTTTCCCACACAAAATTGTTGATACACATTAATTGATGAACATTAGTACATATACACCCATCCTTGGTATTTTCCCCTTGTTTTTATTTACTTCCTGAACTTTCTTTACTTAGTCATTTTTCCCTTTCAAATGTTGGTTGTGGATTAGGATACTATAAAATTCCTAGGTATGTAGACCTGCAAGCCTGTGTATCTCTACTTAGTCAATTTTCTTCTTTTGGAATCCCAACACTTAGTCATTTTTCAAGCAATGTGGGAGTCCTGTTGCAGGAGACCAACATGTTCATATCCTGCAATTCCCCATTTCTTGTGTCCCACAATCGCGCAACACTCAAAATGACCTATCTATCTTTGTGTCCTCCAAACTGCACTTTTACCTTTCTCATACTTGGTCATTTCATTAAATATGGATGTGGGACACATGTCTCTTCCACTTACCTTTCTCCCTCATGTTTGTGTCTCGCAACCCATATTCCCACGTTCTACATAATGACCCTCTCACTTTCACGATCCATGTAATGATTTCTTTTCATACTTAGTCTATTTTCTCATTATAGATGTGGGAGTCATTCCCTTTCACTTTTTTCATTTTCCTCATCTTGTGTTTTGCATCCCACAATCCCACATTCACCATATTGCACTCTACATTCCTCTTTTTTCACTCCCGTACTTAACCATTTTCCATATTCCATGACATCACATCACCACTTCCCGATCACATCCATTTCTCCACGCCATGTCAACCTCCACTTGTGTGAACATAATGTTGTATTAAATTGGCGAAGATTTTGTAAAGCGCTGTAATAAATTCTAAATCTCACCGTTCAAGCTGGAAACTTTGAAATAAGAGCTATGGTGGTTAATAATCATGGAAATATGTGTTGAAACACACACTGACACTGAGAGGTGGGGGATGAATCAATGTCTGGAACTTTTGACTACTTTTCACACTTTCATAGATTAACTAAATTAACTGAATAAGATATGTAGTTCAATTAATTATTCATAAACATGTATAACACAAACTATATGAAGTAGATAAAATATCATTCTTTTGTTTATTTAACTTGAATGAATACAAATAAAATCAATCCTTTAATATCTTCAACTTTAACTGAATATGAGAGATCCAACTCTCTGATACAAGACCCAGCTTGTAGTTCACAGATTCAACTGAGAAATGAGGAATCCAACCCTCATAAAAAGAATCGAATTGTTGATCTCAAATCCAACTGAGATGTAAGGAATGTAGTCTTCATGACAAGATTCAACTTGTAAACAGGCACCAACCTGATAGAATGAACTTTCATTCAATCCATTATATATATATATATATATATATATATATATATATATCCACCAAGACAAATTCTTCCCTTCATATTCATTTACTTATATAGTCCTCCAAAGGGTGCCACTTTGAAACAATGTGTCCTTTTGGAATGAAACATTGCACCCCTTCATTTAATTAACACAAATGGTAACTTTTATTAATTGATTTTCGTACACCAATTTAGACAACTATTTTTGTATGGAGATTCTGGAGTGATGGTAATGAATTTTAAAATTCTACGACATGGAGTTTTTGCAGAACATGCCCAATTATCCAAATCGTGATAAATTTCCCTCGAAAGTGTAAGAGGTGGTAGGTACAGGCGGTTCTTTGAAGGAAACTTACCTAGATTTTCTTTTCGTCGTCAAATGCTAGATCAAATTCAATACATATTACCTTTTCGTGAATGTCTAAATCGACCTCCACATATCTCCTTTGTTGGTGATTATTTAAATTCAACTTTTAAACATTTTACTTGATGGTTATATTAAAATCAGTTCCCTCTCAGCTACTAGTCACTAAAGTTTTGACTTGATCTCACCCTTTTTTCGTATTTTCTTCCTCATTCGACCGACAAACATTTTTTTAATTGACTCAACTAGGAGAAATTTTGATTTGAGTATTTCAATTCTAGTCGACCCATCTTGCTTCAGCCTCGGTCCGACTTGTATTTGAGTTTGATTCGACTTCGACCTTTAGGTTACTTCTTTCTTGGACCGACTCGACTTGGAAGAAAGTCGACTTGAGAAATTTGAATTTGCTCGTCTCGACTTGCTTTGGCCAACTTGTATTTCCCGACTCAATTTTCCTTCGACTTCGTCATTCAATTGGTCAACTTGTCTTTGACTCGTCTTGAAATTGATTGACTTGTATTCTCCAACTTTCATCAATCTTCAGGTTTGCATTCAGTCGAATTGTCTTCGACTTGTCTTGTAGTCGATCGAATTCCAGATAGTCAACCTTATTGGTGTTTGAATCGACTTGACTTGTGACTCAATGGTGTCAATGTTTCCTCACCAAACATCCACCATTAACATTATGTCTCATCTTCGGACTCTTCTTCAACTAATATTTTATGAATCACTTTTAATGAATCATGTCTTATTAACTTCTTTATTTGTGATTTGTATGGATCCATATTGTATTATCCATTTACCCTTTTTATCTGGACAATTTCTTCTTTTGTGCATGGATGTTAATTACACAATCTCAATATTATACAATATAGGATGAGTGTATCAAGCTCATACAATATATTAGTCAATATTATCTTTCTACTGATATTCAAGTCACCTTCATAACATTATGTCCAATATTGACAATGCTTGACATTCAAGTCACCTTCATAAACTTATGTCCAAACTTTATAACATTATGTCCAATATTGACAATACTTCACATTAAAGTGACCTTCATAACAATATGTCCAATATTGATAATGCTTCTCAAAACAATCAATCAATGATACTTCACATATTTATCAAGGTTGGCATCAATAACAACCAAATTGCTAACAATATGTGGTAAATTAAATAAAGAGCTAACATGTTGTGTTGTAAAATGTTATATCGATAGTAGCGCCACCTATTGTTAAGAATAGAAAGCAGTGTAAATAATGTCAATTAGGAGAAAAGAGTTGTATTGTGGAGATACACTAAATGCTCTTGGACGTGAATACCATGAGTTTCAGTGATCGTGAGCTTACAAGTGGTACAAGTCCCTCCCTCCTGTAGAGAAAAAAACAAATGAGATCTGGACCTCAGGCATAGCTATGGTTGGTTGTGTTCTAGAGGTGACAGATTTCAAAGAGCTAGTTCTTTGGTGAACATATCAATTTGATTTAGAAAAGAGAATAATTTAGGTTCAAGGGAATTAGCCTATCTCCATGGCTCCTTCAGTGTTCACAACAATGCTACAACTCTCAAATCCCACCATGCAATTCAAGGGTGAAGAAGTTAGTGAATTCCTCAAGGAACACAGAGGAGGAGAAGAGCTCCTCGAAAAATATTTAATTGACCCAAAATCTAATACCAATGCTACTAATATTGAGGTAATCTCCTTAAAGTATCCCTACAAGGAATTATACTAATTATTTTCCTGTATAATTGGTTTCGAATCTACGACCTCTGTGATGAAAATATTTCATCTATATTCCCCACTTTTTTTCACATGAAGATGCCATTATTGATTAAGGTCATCTTATTTCCAATGAAACTTCATTTCAACTGGGTGTTTTGAAAAGGAACTGAAAATTCTACATGACATCCCATTTTATTTTTTCAATAGATTACTATCATGTTTTTGAAGACTTGTCGAGGGAAAGAAGTGTTGAATTCAAGGTGGAGATAGTTTTTTGCCGGTCTAGTCTTATGGAGGCACAAGGCTCAATGTTTTTTCTACCCAGTCCACAACAATTTTATCTATGAATTAAAAAAAATAATCTTCAACTCAAACACACCAAGATTGTCACTTGAGGTTGCCACCTTTCTCTAAGGGAAAATAATTTTTGAAACTACCGAGGATTTTGGTATCATGAGGTTATTTGATTTCCAAGAGAAATCATTTTATCTCCCTTTCTATATATCAGACAAGAAATTTGTTATAGAAGTATCCAAACAACACAAGTACTGGGTTCATTTCTTTAATGAGAAAAAAAAATCATCCCATTACCTTGGAAAGTCGTAGAAGTTGTTGTAAAGTACATATCCCATTTGGATGAACTTGTAGGTCAATTTGACCAATTGGGCATGAGTGAAGCTGAGTGCATTAAGGGTTTTGACCCAAATGATATATTTACTGCATGTATGTCCCTGCTGGGATATTCCTGTTATTTCACTAAGATTGAACAGTTTAAAGAAGGAGGAGGGGACAATTTAAATATCCTCGAGACCTCAGTCAATGAAGCTGTGAATGATATACAAGAATTATCTAGCAATAATGAGTTCCATCGACAACAAGGCATAAAAGTAAAAAATAAAAACCCTAATTATCCTACTATGTCTCAAAGAAGTACCCCAGCAAAAATAAAACCAAGGAGCAGTGGTTTGGGAACAAGGAAAACACCTATTGAAAACTCAGATGATGGAGGTGACAACGACCCAATGAAGAATAATATTGAAAAATCTCATGGTGTACATACCTCTGTTAAAATAAAAAGAGAGACCTAGAAAACAGGACTAGAAATATCTGAAACTCAAGAAAGTCCCCGAGAAATGGATGTAGATGAAATTATCGAAGAACCCAGTTGGTCAGAACAAAAATTGTTGGAAACCCAAGAAATTGTTGAAGCTCTGGTCACTCGAGAACCATAAATATTTGAAGAAGAGTCTGTAACAATTCACCACACAACCTACAATAGATATTCTAAAAAAATGTTAATTGAAAAGGCAAACATGAAAAACAAAATATTGTTTGAGAAATGTAAATTGGAAATTGATTTCCATGGGGTTGCACTTTCAAAGATTGTACAGTTTTATGAGGAAACTGGAGAGACATTCAAGGAATCTGTATGTAATAAAGAAAAAGAAAAAATAATTTTAAAGGAAAAAATAAATGAATTATAGGCAAGTTTGATTCCAAAACCATTGTTTGTTAATCCATTAAACACAATGCAACCATCGCTTACCTTAGAGGATATTCCAGAAAGCATCAGTAAATTGAAAGGTTCATCTAGTTTATTGTTAGCAATGAGAAAGTATGTTGGAGATGGAATTCAAAAAAGAATAAACTTAATCCAAGAATTCTGGGAGACTGCACAGAGCTTGACCATGTTTTCGACGAGGATTATGTATTTCAAAGAATATCTCCAAAAATACCTAAAAAACGATGAAGGTTTTTACAAGGATGTTGTGGGAACATTTTCGGCTAAATTTTCAAGTTTAAGTGATACCCATAGAAGAGAAGAGAACCTTCCTTCTAACATATGGATGAAACAAATTAATGCATGTTGGTTGAAAAAAATAAAAAGTTTAAGAGAAATGATAAATGAGCTAGATGTTGTGAAAAGTAAAAGAGGCGATCTCTTCTTAAAACTTGTTGATCTCATAGAGGAACTCGATGACCTAAATTTCTTAATGGACACAATACTTTTATCTGAAGAGAAATTATTAGAATAACTTGAAGTATTAAAAATTGTATGGGCAAGTGATTTCACTAACTCGATAGAATTCTTTGAGGAAGAAGTGTAAAGGTGGTTGGTCTAATATATTAACAAGAATGATGGCATCGATGGCCTGTTGCACCAAGTGGGTATTGACTTAAGAGAAATGGATGATGATTTGTCTGAGATAAATACCAAACATGAGATCTTGGTGGCCCCAATAAGGGAATACATATAAGAGTGGCTAAGAAAATCCTTAATCAAGATCACTGAAACAGATCAACAAGAAGAAGTTACAATAGTTATTCGACCTCCATCACAACTGTTAGTGTCAGAAGTCACTCCTAGATTGCTAGCAAGAGCAGAGCCCGATGCCCATCAGTTTTATGTCACGATTGTTCATAGATGGGTGATCAAATGGAAGGAAACTCGAAACAACAGTGTTCCAACTCTGAAAACAGGCCAGGTATGCATGAGCAAGTGAGGTCTTGCGAAAATTTCAGATAGTGAGATGTAGTAAAGGGTGAACAGACGGAAGACTTCTGGAGAAGAGTGCGAAAGTCTGTTATAAACAGCAGGTTCCTAACAGCTTTTAGAAGAAAGCATCCAAACACAAGATCTTCTTGCATTTAAATACAGAGCACCAGAAAATACAATAATGCCACGATAAATCATTTATCATAACAGAAATGCAACAATTCGCGTGACTCAGTCAATCACGAACTTCCTAGCATAAGATGAAAAAACCAGACGAGTAAAGAAGAACTGTTTGTCATAAAACAAGAAATCTCATATACAGATACACCAGCTGGAAACTGAAATAGTTGTTAAAACATTACAATAGGGAGCTCTGCTCAACCATCGATCTCCACCAAAATGGCCAAAAATGCCTACATATACTTGGGACTAACTCTGGTTCTC
>SNQJ01S0169640.1:8194-20680 GCA_010110895.2 Picea sitchensis
AGATTTCCCAAGTTGGGATTCAATTGTTCAAGGCTGCCCACATAAAGATTTTTTCTTTTGGGAGGAATTTCATCTTCCAAAGGCCCTTCCACCACCATTTGGGATTTTTTTGTAAGGGGTCTATATTCAATGCTATGTATCCCGCTTTTGGAGTATAGAAACCTATGGGGTATTTCTGCCACACTAATTCATGTTCCCTATCTATGATTCTTATATGTCCTCTTTTGAGTGCTACAATATAACTTCTCACCATATCTGCATAAATCGCGTTTAATCCTAGAAAAGTAGCATTTTTCCATCCTTGATTCCATAGATTTGTTGTAAGAGGATCAACTAGCTCAGAGAGGTAGAAGATACCTTGCCTGTGAAGCTGGTCAATTAGGTCCTCCAGAAGAATATGAGAATTCCCACACCCTGGCCAGGGATCAAATCAAATACAAAGATGATTTCCTTTACCCACCCTCCAAACAAGATTGTCCCCGACCACTGAGAATGAGGAGATCATCGCTTTCCAAATAATCAAACCATTTGTTTCATATTTGTTTGGGGTTCTAATACAATCTTCAATTGAAGCTGGGGAGATGTATTTTTATGAGACTACAAGAGATCGCAAACATCATACTGAAATGAGCCTCCAACAAGCCTTTGCTGCAAGGGCCTTGGAAAACAAGAAAATGTTTTTGAGCCCCCAACCTCCCAAATATTTTGGCATTGATATACTTTCCCACTTTTCCCATGGTTGAGTATACTTATCTCCAGTCCAAGACTGAATGAAATGAGCACATATCCTTCTGATTTTTTCTAGCACCCCTTTGGAAATCCATGCTATTGACATCCAATAAACTGGTATGGATTCCAATATGGATTTGGTTAGAGTGAGTCTACATTCTCTAGATAACCATATTAAGCTCCATCCATTTGATCTTTTCTCTAATTTAGTTATCAACCATTTCCAATCTTTGTTAGCCTATGGCTTACCTTTACCAATCACTAAGTCTAAATTGTCACCTATATTTGTATTACTCATTTTGGATATTAGTAATATATCCTCAAGTGATGACTAATGAGTTAGTTAAGATTTCCTAGCCTAGTCATCATGCATGATTTTAGGATCTAGAGAAAATCTCTCTATGAGGTGGCATCACCCATTGTACTATAAATATGTAACATTGGAGTGAATATGATAGTGTTGGCTATTGAGCCTTTTCCGTAATGTTGTTATTCTTGTATCTATTTTTATCAATTGTTTTTGTTCTTGTTTATGATTTATCAATTGGTATCATAGCTATGGTGAAAAGAAGATGAAAGTATCCGAGCCACGATAGTCTTATGGGTCTGGTTATTCCATGGTGAAGAAATGTGTTGCCTGGGCTTAATCCCTCACGGGAGTGCCCATGAATATGAGAGATTAAGAGATAGTATTCATTAACTGTAAGATTATATTGATGTGACCTTTCTGTGTGTGTGTTTGTTCTTTTATTTCTGTTTGCAAATCATCGTGAGAGAGGAAGAGTCACCGTAAAAGGTAGCTACAACTATCTTGGAGGAGAAACTCGTGTGACAGGTGGGAGTGCTGAGATAAGAGGTGCATTAACAATGTGAAGACCAGTCAATATGTGCATCATTGGAGGAAGGGTTGTAAGGAGGAGCCTGTCGTGATCTGTTGCATACGAGAAGGAGCCTGTGACACAAGAGTTTTCTGTTGGGGAATAGCTACCCCATTCAGCAATTGCTACATTTGAGATCCACTACGTGTACCGTTGAGCTATGAAGGAGTGAATCATCTCATACATTCGCTGGAAAGATGAAAGAAACCGAGATAATAAAGGATAAAGGCCAAAAGGAATGGCATTAGGTAGTACTCTTCCTCATGTAAGATGTAAGAAGGAACATTGCAGATGACAAAACAAAACTTGTATCAATGTGGCTACATGCAAAATCAATGATTTGAGACTAATTTGCAGAAAACTGGCATGCAAAAGAATCACACATCCTTCTCTTCTTGTCATTGTTTTCTGCGTTGGTGAACATCCCAATTGTAAACTCGAGCAATGGTTACCTCTGTTATTGTAACTTGATCCCTTAAAAATTGCAAATCCTCCACAATGGCTCCCAAACCAGCATTAGCGTTGTCTAGGTTCTTTTTCAAAATATCTAATGCCTCATCGCATGAGTACTATAGCATAACATTTGCCCCCATCCATAAACAGACTGAGTTGGTTGCCTCAATACGGGCTTGAGAGTATATTCCTTCTGCAACTTCAAAATCTACTATTGTTGTTTCACCTGTACCCTGCTTAGCAAGTAGTTCTTCCACGGTTTCTAGGCACTTCTTAATATCAGGAATATTTGCCTGTAGATCTCTCTACTGGGCTAGAAATTTCATTTCTAGCAGCTTGTATTGTTGATGTCTTTCTTGCAGGGTGTTGAGGGTAGAGGTTGCATTAGAACCAGTCGTTGTGAGAAACGTTTGCACGTATTCAACAAAAGCAGCTATAGGAATGCCCCTCCTTGTGAGAAAAGTTTGCACGTCTTCAACATAAGCAATGAGGACGCGATTTGAGAATAATTGCAAATCTGAGTTGAATAAATCATAGATATTTGGCTAAGAAGAATTCGATTAGAGACGCAGCGGAAGCATGGATATATCTGGTGTGATCTGGCGCGATATGAAGGGGGGAAGTTCCTTTAATTAGATCTGAGACGCAGAAGAAAAATTGATATATTTGGCGCGATCTGGTGTGATCTGAAGGGGGGGAGTTCCTTTAATTAGATTTGGCACGATCTGCATATCTCATCTCGACCGGCAACCTCAGAAGCAACAGACGCCTTCATTCCATGATGGTTGTACGAGCAAGCTCATCTTTCCTTGTTCACCATCAATGGAAATGGTCGAAAGCCATAGCCACCAAGCATCCTGCATGAAGACAGTATTGGCTGGATGACTCTCAGATGCAATTCGATGGATCTCCTCCACGATCCTTGTGGCTTGATATTGAAATTGATCAAACTTTGGCACTCATTGTGTGATGAGTAAATTATTCAGATTCGAACACTCTACCTCCAAGCGGATCTTCTGCAAGCTATTGTCTGCATCCTCTTCAAGCCCGCGCATAGTCCTCCACAAACAGTTGAGTTATAAGAGATTAAAGTGAAGTTTTTTCACTTCAAAGGGAGGTGTTTTCAAAGGGATGTGTTTTGTATTAAGGATTTGGGACTTTTCAAGAAATAATGGCATTTGTAAAAGATTGCTAGTAGACATTGCATGGAGAAATTTTGTAGAATGAGGAGAAAGGAAGCTTAGTTTAAAGCTTCATGTAACACCTCGAATAATAAATATTCAATTTTTTTGGTGGCTCTCGTCCTAGATATGTCTTGAAATTGAATAAGGGAGTCTAAGGACATTGTCATTATGTGGGGTGGTGAATGTTTTCATGGTTTCTTTATGTAATGTTTATGTCTAGTTTTGACATAGAAGTACACTTACAATTTTTCATGAGCTATACACATGGCCTTCCAGAAACGAGTTAATTCCAGCAAACAATTAATGCTAGTGAAGTACAAGTAATCAAAGCACATATGATCAAGCATCTATGAAGAGAATTATCAAGAATTCAAGTCATCAACCACATCAGCAATGGACAAATCAAAGCATTCGAACTCAACACATCATGGAGAATTTGTAATTCAATTGTAACTTGCAAAAATGTTTGTTGTAAGATCAATTGATCGAGTTGAATTGTACTTGCAATAGTAAAAATAAAATCAAAATTTGAGTTGAATTGAATTTGTCATAAGGTGAATTTTCGTGACTCGACCTAGAGTCATTTGAGTCGTAATTGACAAGGTTGAGTGTTAAAACTCAAATGATTGTAAACATCACACTTTGGATACATTTTACCGATTGGTAGCAGACATCCTCAACCTTTCACGGAAGCAAAGTTCAAGTAAAGGAAGTGAGAGTGAAACAAAATCAGCTGATGAAGTTCAAGTGAAGCGTTCTAGTGGATGGACAGTTTGGAATGTAACATTGATTGGTGCATAAACTTTACAATGCCGACGTGGCCATTCATATGGACATGTGTTTGTGTGGTGGCGTTAGGTTTGAAAACTACGTATGATGTCCGCCTCCACATATTTTCCAAGCCATCATCGGACTGGCAGAATCATCTAGCGAGGAATAGAACGGGAATTGGATATGACAAGGAAGTTGCCTTTCGTATTCCTGATTATTCAAGACCAATCTAGGTTTCAAGTGTTGGATTCCTTCAAGAAGATTCAACTTCACTTGTTCAAGTTAAATATTAGAATGATAAGTGCCAACACTATAATCGAGTTGTTGAAGGAAATCGGTTTTTATCTCCATTCTTGCCAGTATTGTGGTAAGAATAACCATTCTTGAGACGGATGTTCAACGGAAAGCCACAAGATGATTACTTATGAGTGGATTGATCCTTGGCGATGGTCATCAACAACCAAGCGATTATATAAGTCTACCATAGAATTCAATCTCGAGTAAAGACCAATCGTGTATCACATAAAAATTTTGTACCTCATAAGTGGTCCCCTTATGGTATCTTCTAGAACCGCGACCTCGCGGAGATGGGATAACATGTTTTCTACATGCCACTTTGTGTTATCAAAATGGAACAAATTACTCTCTTGAACTGAAGGGAGTACAATGATGATGAAACTCTCATGCACCTTAAGGGGGGGGGAGTTCAAAATTCTATTGATGATGGTTCATGAAACCACTTATGATCTCTCCTTCCGATAACAAAGGGGTGATGATGGAATTGAAGTTGGTTGTTAGACAAAAAGTTTCGACAACAAATATGCCATATGCGCATGAAATTTTTAAAATGGGAAACTGTTGTCTGTAGATGAAAGACTTTAGCATAATTATTGTTCAATAAGTTTAATTTGAATCGTACATAATTGGGATGTTTGATTTGATTTTGAGAGAAATGATGTGGATGTTTGGTTCACATAGATGGTTATTTGACCTAGCAGAGGACAAAAGGATCGCGCTACATTGCAACTTGGCATTTGATTGAGGTGTCAAGCATTTTTCGGGGATGTGTCTGACTAGAAGATGATTCACTTCTCTTGGTTCACACTCATTAGATTGGATTTTACATTAAGTGAAAAAATTGCATGCATCTTGGCTCACATGATTACATAGTGGGGTTTTCTAGATGGCATACTTTAGCGATATTATGGTTCAATGGTGCAATTGAATCATACATGATATATTGGGATGTTGTTGGTACCTAAAAGTGTCAAGATTCAGTTAGTGTTTATCCAAAAACCATGTGGATACATGGTATCAATTGGTTAGTGGTCATCCCAAACCATAGATTAGAGAGAGCACTTTCAATGATACACCGATAGTAGAGTGTTGATACTACATGTTCACCAATTGGTAGAAGACATCAGTTAATAGCTAAAATACTTGGCAAAATGATCAAATTGTCAAGAAATTAGGGAATGTTCAAATATTGCAGTTGTTCACTTTCATATCTCAGATCTCTTCCAGTTCATTTCAAATGAACATGTTCAACATGATTAGGCGGTTTTCAAATGTAGTTCTTCATTGAGGCCCAATTCAGGAGTTTCGATATGAAGACTTGGAATTGATAACAGTTTATGCTTTATTGTTGGTGTTAGCATCGGAAGTCACCACTGGATTGCTTGCGGGGAGCAGAACGACACCCATGAGTTTTATGTCACGGTTTGTTTAAAAGGTTGATCAAATGGAGGTAAAGACTTCGAAAGTATCACTCATCGGGGATATCGTGCGCAAAGAACAAAGGAAGTGCGGAATCACAGCACCGGCCGGCCGGGTTGATTAAAGATGGCGGGGAAGGCTTGGTAGGAAAAGGATGAACAAGCAACTTTGGGTGGCAATTTACATCGGTTGAGGAGAAAGTATTTGAATGCAAGATCTGCTTGGTTCACGGTCTCAAGGAACTGAAAGGGGACTTGTCTGGATCCTCAATTCCAAGTCACTTCGGCGGCTGGGAAATCCTGAGAATTGATTAAACATCATAACTTACTAAGGCGATCCCATTACAACATCATCCTATAGCGATTACTGCTTCGACTAATCCTCCGATTAATTTTGTTCTAACAGAGTGTAACAAAGATGTAAAGAAACTGGTATTTATAAGGCAAGAAGTCTCAAAGGTCCATACATAACCAGGTTATCGGTGCTTCATTAAAACTTTACGTCGGGGAGCTTCGCTCAACCATCGATCCCTACAAAATGTGAGAAAACTCCTCTAAATACTTAGAGAGAAACACTGGAAGCTAATTCGAGACATCGCATTGAAGACAATACGTCTGCATAACTACTACGCCCTGCGGTCTAAGACGTCGTGAACCCGGTCGGATCTGTCAGCTCAAAGGACACGTGCATGAATTGACCGACTTACCATCATTCGGACTTTCCATTTATGACTTGATGTCCAACCACCATCAGCCTTTCTGATAACTGCTTCATTGGGATGGGGAAAGGCCCAGTCGACTCTGTACTTACGGGACATGGAGGCCTTCTCACTCTTCCATTTGGACACATTTGCAAAATTCTGTGGCCGAGACCTTGGGGTAGGCGGTGGAGTCGTTCTGCCGATGGCCCGGAACGACATGAAGTGGTGAATGTATGGGCGGTGTCGAGCGGGGGTAGTGTGACATGTTAGGTGTGGAGATGGGATGAGGAGAGGCCACACAGATGGATGTGACAGAGGGAGAACGATAGGCGGGCTTAAAGTGGAAAAATTTCGCGGGCCGAAGTGTCTGAGAGAGCTAGGTGGAAGGAATCTCTGGGGCGGAGAAATGCGGTTAGCGCGCTGGGGGACAGTGACGTGGTGGCGGCGAGGGATAGGTAATGGAGGTATGTCACGAGGTTTCAGGATTTCGGGGATTGAGTTGAAGCGAGTTGATATACGCTAATTCGCCTCCGGGGACGCCGATATCCCGTCATGCGTCGAGCTCCTCCTCTTAGAGATAGCTCCTTCTGCTAAAAATACGATCAAGCGACTGTCGGTAGAGTTGTAACCCCCATCGAGCTTGATTGTTACCGTGATGACGGTGTTGTGCTTACGGGTTCATTGACTCGGGAATCCTCGATCGCGCCGCCAGTTCTATTATACGTTTTGGCCCAAATACGGTTCGTGGCTTCCTATATACTGTGACCATACTTTCCATCCGGGATTTGGCGGTTTGTGATGTCGAACCATCCTCAAAGACTTCGTGATTTCTAGATCGCGGTATCTCATGGCGAGATTGACGCTGTCAGCGATGCGCTCCCGTTAAAGTACGCCATCGTCCTCCACGATTTGGCGGCCATTCATGCATCGAAATGGCGAATGTGATTACGAAATGCATAAAACTCTGTCGAGATCCCGATTTAGATGAGGCCCTCTGCTTTCGCTTCTCATGTCCCATGATCGGGAGGCTGTTCGATGCGATCTGCAGACCTTTGTTCCCGATACCACAATTGTTACTAAAATGGTATTATTGATCAAACTTTGGCGAGTTGAGGGGATTGTTAGCCTGTAGCTCACCTTTACCAGCTCCACTAAGTCTAAATTGTCACCTATATTTGTATTATTCATTTAGGATATTGTAATATATCCTCAAGTGACTAATGAATTAGTTAAGATTACCTAGCCTAGTCATCATGCATGATTTTAGGATCTAGAAATCTCTCTATGAGGTGGCTTCACCCGTAGCACTATAAATATGTAACATTAGATAATAAGGCCGGTGTTGGCTATTGAGCCTTTTACGCCATGTTTTTATTCTTGTCTCTATTTTTATCAATTATTGATGCTTGTTTATGGTTTATGCAATCTTCTTTCTTATAATTGTTCGACCTTAATTGAAAGCCCAAGTATTTTAGTCCTTCTGAAATATCTTGAAAAGTGAAGGGAAAAAACCTCTGAAATACTGTCGTTTCCTCTCCATCCATTTCAAAGGTAGTGATGGTTGATTTTTGGGCATTTATTATCATCCCTGTGGCTAGTCGAAACAATGATAGAATGTCATCTAGAATTTCTACATCTCCAACTCGCCCATTACAAAAAATAACAACAACATCCACAAATAAGAGATGAGTGATCCTCATCCCTGGTGAAACTAATATTCCTTGAAAATTCCCTCCCTTGGTTGTTGAGTCATAGATTTACTCAGTCCTTCGACCACCACAAGGAAAAGTAAAGGGGAAAAGGGACAACCTTGGCGTAGACCCTTTAGAGATGAAAAGGGAAGGTTCCCATTGATGATAAAGGCGCACTTAAGGAGGCAGGATGCATGCCATTACCCATTTTATAAATGGGACTTGAGAGCCGAGGTGAGTAAGAAGAAGATGGATACCAGGCAGTTCACATCATAGGCTTTGAGAGATCAATTTTTTAGGATTTCTCCCTTTGATATTGCAGTATTTAGACTATGTAGACCTTCTTGAGCTACCTCTATTTCCTCGTGTATCTGTCACCCTTCTAAAAACCCAAATTGCTCCTTGGATACGACCTCCGATAGAAAAGGCTTTTAGTCGACGAGCCATGATTTTTGGAAATAACCTTGTAAACCATATTACACAACGATATTGGCCTGAAGTCATAAAAAGTATGAGGATCATTTACCTTAGGAATGAGGGAAATAAAATTCGTATTGAAGGGTCCATGGATTCTACCATTGATATGAGATTCCTCGATAACTTTTAATAGATCTGTTCCGATTAGATATTGAAACCCCCTGAATAATTATATTGTCCATCCATCTGGACCAAGAATTTTCTCTTACATGAAATATTAGTAGAGTTTATTTAACCTACGCTTTTGTGACTTCGAAAAATACATCTTGATCTCTTGTTCATTCGCAAAACTTGGGAGATATAAAGCCAACTTTATGATTTCCGCAATATTTACATTCATGTAAACTTTGAATAAAAATTGAAAGTGGTTTTTTCGCTTATTTCCTAGACCTTCAAAGGAGGTAATTGATCTCCCCTCCTGGTCCTTTAAACTCCATATGGTGGTATCAACTCTCCTCCCTTTTTCATAGGCTTGAATTTTTTTGTATTTTCATCTCAGTTTTCTAGACAAAATAGCTCTCTTTTTAGTCTCAACGTTTCCTTTTGTTCCGCCAGCAGTAGTTTACGCCTGGCTTCCAGCCTTTTCACATTGGCACGAGCCAAATATGTCATGAGCCTTGTCCCAGAATCTTCTTGTATAATCCTCAACTGATCCTCAATGCTTTGGAGCTTTTGTTCCTCTTCTTTTTGTTTTAGCTTTTTCCCAAAGGGATAGCAGGTTTTATTCTTTTAAGTTTTATGCAAATTGGATACCTGTCGGAGTTCCTTTTGTATCCCTTATGTTAGTCCAATTTGACTTGACCAACTACTAAAAGATTTCATCTTTCAACCAAGAGGAGTTGAATTTAAAATGGGTTGTTGACTTTTGGGGGCCTCCTTCCATTTCAAACTAAACTGGGGAATGATCTTGTTAATATTAGTTCTTGGGAGGTATTTACCTCCCGTATTATTGAATTTGACGAGAATAGAAGACTCGGCGAAGCCTAATGAGGTTATTAATAAGCCTAGAAAGTGTTAGCCGACTCAAGAGATAATTATATTAGGTGTAACTGCGTTGAATGACGGACATGGAATGCGGTGTTGTTATAAATGCAGCAAAACGATTATAAATCTGAGGGCACCGGTTCTCATTTGACAACATCTTAAATTAGAGTTTCAATTTGAGGTACTGAGAGTTCAATTGAATGATGCGCGTGTGGAGGAGAGTTGTAGGTGTAGTTGTTACTTACATTTAGCGGTTTGGGTGTTAGCTTGGACTAATTTTGGTTAAGGTTTGGACTATCTGATCGACTATTGTTGGTGTGCTATCCTTGGAAGATACTACCACGATTTTGGTACATCTAGCTTTAGGGTTTTAACCAGGGATGGTCAGTCCAAGGTTAAAGGTTAACTTGGAGGGTGGCCGGCCTATGTTGTTGGGTGACGAGGGTATTGTCGATGGTAAAATGAGCACAAAATATTCTATATTATAACAGGTTATGGGCTATTGAGCTCCTTCATTCAGGTAATCTTTGAAGGGAACATAGTCATTTAGGATATTAGTACTAAGGAGGCCACTAGGGTTACTAGTATAAGCAACTCCCAAGACATTGTGCAGCTAGGGTTTTAAGGCGATTGCGAAATACAAACCTCTTGTTGAACCGCCCAAGTGAAAGATTGACCCTAATCTCTAGGCGGTCGATTCTCCTAGCACAGCACATCTCGATACTCTCGACAAACCAAAGGCGTGAGGATTTACGGTCAAATCTAGTTTGACCAAGTCAAAGTAACCATGATGAACTCTATGAATTTTGAGAACAAGTTAGATGGAGCCTCTAACCGAGGCGATAGACAATTGACCTCATCCTTAAAAGAAATAAAGTGTTGGATATCATTGAAAGATCATGAAGCGAGTTTGAAGAAGGAGAAGAGAAGAGCAGCGAAAGTTACAACTATATGGAGAAGTTCAAAGATGTTGTTATCATTCCATGACTATCATGGTGGATTCCATAAGTACCACTTGATAGCCTACATTTCTTATCTTGAATCATCTAAGAAGATATGCGATGCCCTAACAAATCTCTTCTCGGTCGGAAACATTGAATGATTATGAGTCGGCCGAATGACTCCATGACATGAAGATGAATGATGATGACAACACGACATACTGTAAAGAATCTCGATTAAAGAATAACTACAACTATTGAAGAGATAACCGAGAGAATTGGTGAACATAGTACTCAATGATGCTTCGAAGACATGGGATTCATTTCCGTAACATGAACAGGAAAGTACTGAGCATTTGAAGCACTTTGGACTTCATTGCTTTCGAAGAATCAAGGATCAATGCAAAATAGAAACCCAAAAGAAGTCGATGATCAAGCCTTCACAACAAAAAAAAAATTCAAAAAAAAAAAAAAGGAAGTTTGGTTCAAGGAGGAAGCAAATCAAGAGAAATTCCAATTACAATTCTTCAGTACATCAAAGAAATCTGAGTCACTACAAGAATCGGTGTCACAATTCACAAAGAAAATGAAGTAGAAACACGAAGCATCGATTTTAGAAGAAAAGGAACCTACAAAGAGACTAAGATCAGGAACAAAAGGAAGTTTGGTTCAAGGAGGAAGCCAAATCAAGAGAAAGACATTTCAGAAGTACAATTCTTCAACTGTCAAAAGTACAGTCACTACAAGAATCAGTGTCCTGAGCTAAAGAAAAGGAAGGAGAAACATGAAGCATCGATTGCCGAAGAAAAGGAACCTACAAAGAAGACTAAGTAGGATGTAAAAGACTTCTTCTTCTAAAAGATAACAACACTCTTCTCATTTCTTATATATATATCTTGTTTGCATCGTCTCTATACATATCTTGTACATCTATCTCTTGGAAGATAATGTGTTCTAAGAAGAACTATACCTATGGAAGAACAAACAAGATGAAAATGGATATCATTAGATAATACACATGAAAGGATGAAATACAAATCATGTGGAATCCATTAAGCCAAATCAATCATGAAAGGACTTAGAAGAAGAAAAGACAGAAAGAAATCAACAATCAAGAGGAAATTGGAAAAAGACTTATGGCGTCTTGTAGAAGATATCAAGATGAAAGCATGGATTTTGTTAGACAAGAAAGCCAATTATATATTGCAGAAGATAATAAGGATGAAGATGGAAGCGTGGACTCTGTCAGATAGAGGGAGCTGATTATATGCACTTATACATGAAGCAAGGATTAGGAGGGAGCTAACCCTATGATCCATTGAATATGATGAAGCATATATATCCATGGTAGTAACCATGAAAAACAATATGTGCTCAGTTCAACCGTAGAATAAGACCTCTTCAAAGAAAATCCTTAAAGTATTCCTAGTTGTTCATCCAGATCCGTGATCCTATGATGAAAGGAAGAAGTGGAATCTCTAGGGCATGGAATCTATAAGAAACTCCATGGACCCAAGAGCTAAATAAAAACATGAATAAGAACATGAGGATTCCAAGAAAGAAAGAGGAACCAAAATAACCAGTCATTGTATCAAGAATCACAAGATTACTATCCTAATATGAACTCACTAAAAGCAATCAATCAGAAGAACTGAAAGTCGTGATGAAGAANTGAATGAAAGCATTGCGAGATATAGAACTAGAGGTTCTCCCAGATGGAGGGAGAAGACTATGATGATTACTTGTTCCAATACACCAGACATATCACTACATGAGTCATTATATCATCCACAACATTCATGAGTTGGAGTTCTACATCAGATGAATGCAAAGAATGTTCTCTAGAGAAATTGATTAAAGAGCGTATGAGGAGAAATCTTAAGACTTTGAGGCATACCCGAAAGAGACTCCTGTATGTAGATAAGAAGAAGATAACTTGGTGGAGAACCTCCAGTGCACAGC
>SNQJ01S0169645.1:5386-21173 GCA_010110895.2 Picea sitchensis
TACACTTTACATTCGAGTGACCTTGGGTTGTGAGGATGCTTCCACAAGGGTTGTCACTTAAGA
Organism: Picea sitchensis; assembly: GCA_010110895.2. Classification (NCBI taxonomy): domain Eukaryota; kingdom Viridiplantae; phylum Streptophyta; class Pinopsida; order Pinales; family Pinaceae; genus Picea; species Picea sitchensis. The sequence continues at coordinate 5,450 of SNQJ01S0169645.1, forward strand.
ACTTTTACCTATTATATGAACAAAAAATATTAAGAGTAGTATTGTTCGTCTGAGTATGAACCAATAATCTTAATGACAGTAATAGTCAAACAATGATTGATGATGTCATATTTAAAAAACAAAATTGAGGTAGCGAAGGAGGAGTGACGACAAAGTTTGGTGATTAAAGAGGAGAGATGTGGCTTGTGAAAAATCCTTATTTAGCTTATCCCCACGGCTCAGAGTACTAGTGTCCTATGAGGCACCCCCGTGGGTTGTAGAGGGCTCGACACACGAGGCCCCACTACACAACAGGCTTTGTCCCGCAAATAAAATCTAAATATATAGAATGAGCTTTGTATTAGAATGCAGAAATTGAGGAGAGTCTATAAGCATGTGTGATAGTGCTAGTGTAGCAGAATCATCTACCAAAGTAAAAGGTATGTTTATATGGTTGTTTAAAGTTGGATTTGGGTGATTTCTTTAGGTATGGTAAATGAGGTTGTGTACATATTGGTTGTATGGTACATGTTGTATGAGGTAGATCTACAAAGGCAGACTCTTGGTAAAATTGTTATTTGTATTTGCCACACATTCTTGGTATTTTTGTTGAGGTATATCTTATGTCATATGGTACATGTTTGAGGCAGTTTGGATGAAATGTACTCCTAAAGATATTGGTACAATCATAGGTTGCATAAAAGTTAGGGTTTGATATGTGGTTGAGGTGATAGTTCACTAGACTTGGTTTATGGATGTTGGTACATGTATGGCACATAAATATGGAGATATATTTGTGATGATAGGAACATGGTTTGAGCTACACACTTTTGATAGTGGGTATGAGATCTATGTGATCAGATCTAATTGGTTGTTGAGATTGATGTGATAGGTTTTACATTGATAGATTTTTCAGTGACATGTTTTACAATGATAGGTTTTTTAGTGATAGTATTTATAGTGAGAAGATTAATAGATTCTGTGGTAGTGATAGTTTGGTCCCCATTTATACTTCAGGGCAACCGGATGAGGAAAGGAGGGGGTTCTATCCTCCTTTCGTTTGGTTCCATAAAACTAAGGGAGTTGTATCTTCCTTTGTGTTGGATCCTGAGAAATTACGGGGTTGTAGCCTCCTTCCAGTTGTAGCTAGAAAACAAGGAATTTGGTGCTTTGAAAAGCATTATGTGGTTTTCCCACGCATTGTGCTTCCGCGTAAAATTATGGTGTATGTGTACTTGTGGGATTTATTATTATTCACTATTTATTTATACTCCTCATTGTGTTTTGAATGTTATTGATGAACTGCTCATAAATTTAAATAATAAATATTGTGGTTAAAAGAAATAAAAGTGATAACATTGATTCACCCCCCCCCCAAATATTAGTATTCCAACAATTGGTATCAGAGTAGCTCCTTCACGAAGAAGTCTAAACACTAGAAGGGGATCATTTATTATGATAAGATTGGGGTACCCCAGTTTCACGACTAGGAATATGCATCGTGGAGTAGAAGGATGAAAAATTGTGTTCAGGAAGAGGGATTTTATGTATGGAGAGAAGTAGTAGATGGACAAAAAGAAAAAAACACTCTCTCGACAAATAAGGATGGAAATAAACTTGAAGAAAATGATTCAAGGGATATAAATGCTATCCTAAATGGTTTGACTAAATCAATACATGTCAAGGTTGTGCACTGTGAATCCAAAAAAGAAATTTGGGACAAATATCAGAACATCTACGAAGGAGACAACAACTTCAAGGGAGATAAACTTCAATCCCTTAGACCCAAGTTCAAGGAATTGAAGATGAAGGAAGATGAAGAGATTGCATCTTACTTGATGTAGGAGCATCACCATCAACATTCAATGAGGCCAAGTGGAGGACAAATCAACATCCAACGTGCACATTCAAAGTGGTTTTAGATTCCAAGGAAAGCGCGTCACTTTCATGTTTTGAAATTGTTGAAATTAAAGGCCCATAATATTTTGAAGCATGAGTCATTGTAAACAATCGAGAAGATTGTAATTTCTTTAATGCCTAAAGAATTATACATTTCTTGAGCATCGACTCATATCTGGGTTGTAATTATTCATTTATTGTAATAAGCCTTAGTGGTAGGATGCTTTAATTATGATATGATAGCACTAGAATAGTCTACAGGGAAAGATCAATAATCTCCTTCATATATAAATACATGTGATATATTCCCAAAGGAAGCCGCTGACATACTAAGATAGAATTTGATGAAGGTTATTGTGATTATTTATGAAGAGAGAAGTTGAGAGATTCCAGAACTCTTGTAAATGTTTTGTTGTAGAAATATAATAGAGGAGATTTGCTTCACATGTCTAAGTTTGATTAACTCTGAGTTATTTTGGGTAATGTTATGTTATCCATCTATTTGTGTTTATATTCCTATGTGTGTGTTTCATGGTTGAGTGAATGAACCTTTGATGTTCTACAAGTTTCAATTGTTTCTCTTCTAGAATCCTGGTGCAAGGGGTGCACAACGAGCATGCCAGGAGTGTGAAGGAAGAGTCAGTTTTCAGATGAATAACTCAGAAGAGACTAAGTGAATTTTGTAGAGTGAGTGGAAGGAGTGCACATATATTCATTTGAGTATAATATCTCGAGGAATAAACCTGTGTAAGGTGTGCATAGGGCCAACACTTAGTGAAGTGTTGAAAATATTCAAAGGAGAGTGAGCAGGATATTTTTTTAAGTCTCCATCTTAGGAGAAGTAGCACAAGTGTGCACAAAGAGACAATCTAGGCTATAGACTTAGAAGGAGTGCAAAGTGTGCGCAAAATTTTAAGTCCTTTAAATTTCTCAAAGATGAGCAAGAATAGAGAGAAAAGGTCCTTGGAGAAAGGGTTCATATTGTTTGGAGGATGAGAAGATGAGATCCATTCGAGAGAAGCCATAGTTTTTCACAGTCATCAAATATGGAGAAGGTGCACGGGTGTTAACCCTTTAAGTTCGCCAGACTTCGGAAATTCGACAATTTTATGGTGTGTGTTGTGGAGGAGATAAATTTCCCAAACTCCTAGACTCTAAAGTTAATCTGGATCATTGTTAGATGAGGGACAAGTGTCCACAAATAAACAATTATTTGGAATTTCGGCTATCAGATGACCTAAAGTGTTGTTGCAAGAGTGTGCAAAACTCTTGAAGCTTCGAAGCCCGAATTAGATACTGACAGTTGGTGTCAAAGCCATGTGTCAATAGATTTCTAGTTATTTGAAAATTCGACAATTTGGGAGAACAGAGGCATAAAGTTTTTTCACTCGAGAAATACTGAAGGCCCGAACGCTGGAATACATCTCGACTGTCTCTTGAGAGGGACATGTGGATTGTAGATCCATCCCTTTTCAAGTTCAACATTTGGAGAAATTGAAGTGTTGTATCATGAAAAGCTTGGAATCCCGGAGACGAGAGTAATATTAGGACTACAGATGTTAGTCGTCCGATTTGCAAGTTCAAAGTTTTCACATTCATAGGTGTTGCACATTTAGACCAGGAAGAACCCTGAAGTCTGGAGTCCCAAAATTTTCATGGACCATAGATCAAGGTGCACATTGTGAGTCATTGATCCCCACCTCTATTTGGTTATTAACAAATTCGGCATTCGGGAGGATTGTTGTTTGTTGTAGTTGGAACTCCTGGAGCCCACAACTCTAAGGTTGCAGAGTTCCTACTATTCAAAGGGTTTAGCCTACGGTTTTGGCCCGATATCATGTTGATTTCTCCAATGAGGTGATAAGACCCTCACAAATGTAATTTACACATAAGGAAAAGAGTAAAAGCATGTGTAATATATTTGTTTGGGTTCAACAAGGACCCAAGAGCTAATTCAACTCCCTAGTGAGAATGATCCTAGATAGGGAGGTCGCGTGAGTCCCATGAGTGGTAGGGGGTTTGCATCAAGTGGTATCATAGAAAGAAAATAATCTTTGTGAGAAAAAGAAAGTTTAGAATCATGTCTCAAGAAGGCGCAAATATAGACCTGTAGTCAATGCAACCATGGAAGAGGAAATTGTTGAAATTAGTTCAGAAAATCACTATATTATACCCATATTTCATCCTCCAATTAAGTCATAACAACCAAGAATTAAATATTTTACTAGCTACACTTAATGAGCATAATCACTAGATAATGTAGTTCTAAAACTAAATCTGTAGCGAAATCATATACTAACAGTGGACAAAAGATCCATAATGCACCATGAAAAAATTTGGGTAAAACCCAAGAAGAATAACACACAAATTGAGGAGAAATATTTTATTAAGATGCAAAGAAATATACTAAGATTACAATAGTCATTTACAACAATGATATAATAGAACCCAACTCAGAAAATGTACCTCTTCTACACCCAAAAAACTGTCCAAAAATTCTAGAAATCCATGCCAAGTTTCAGCCAAACAAACTGCATTAAATTTCTATTATAAATTTGAATTGTACATCCTGTGCTTCGGCAATAACAATCTTTGAATAATGGGAACAAAATTATGTACCAACAATAAAGGAAAATCTAGAAATAACGAGCAACCTGCATTGAAATCTGAACCACGATTTCAGTGAATGCATTAGTTGTACCTCTAGCAAACCCGTACAATATGAATTCCTTTCTCTCTAGTACAATCATGTTCTATATCAGCTGCAACTTTATGGGGATGCATGCCCTCTTCCTCTCCTAAAATATGTGTCTCCCCTACTTCCCTTCTCCTTTCTCCACACTCAATAAATCTCTTGGGATGAGTGACCCTTCACCTCCCACAACTCTCTCCTCAAAGTGTGCGCCCTCCTCTCCTAATGAGTTACTTTTATCAATTTCGAATTGTAACTCCTCTAACCCTTGATCCCCCTCAAGTGATTCTTCACTTACCCTTGAGATCAATGGTCACTATTTAATCATTTGTTTAGGTCACTTAAGTTAATAAAGTGACCCATAACATCATAAAGTCACTTTTACATTTCAAAATTAAAAGACTCAAATTTCTAAAATCACTTTATAATTATAAAGTCAGTAGGAGATAATTTTTTTGGTCACTTCCGCATGCTGAGCACAACCAATATAGAAGTACCTCCAAGCTACCAAATCTCAACACTCCCTCTTAGTGAGAGAGGTACTTCTAGTATCACCACCATAATTTGTCTCCATCTCATCAGCTGCCATAGATGCTCCCTCTGAACTAGAAGTCTATGCTCCCTCTGAACATGAAGCAACTACTCCCACTATACTGGAAGCCTCTGCTGCTACCTCCATTGTACCATGAACTGAAGACATGCTCCTAAGAGAATGCACACTCTCATGAGCATCAAACTGTGTCAACTCATGCATGTTGAGTCCCTTGAGAGTCTCGGAAGAAGACTAAGTGCCATGTATCAACTCTCTCTCTCTCTCTCTCTCTCTCTCGTGCTACCTGCCAACTCTATGACATAGAATCTGAGTCCAGAAATCCACTGTACCCAAACACAGGTCTACCCAACAACCTATACAAGCCCTCATACTTGACACCAAACATCACAGTTATGTCAGCAGTTTATCCCATGGGATATAAAAACACATTTCCAATGTGGAAAACATCTCCAAATACACTCTCATCCAAATATGACACTTAGAGAAAAATAACCATCAACTCTGGAATATATAACACCTCGCCAATATCTAGAAGACCCCCTGACTCTAGTTGGAATATCACCCTTACAACCCCCTTTACTGCAAGTTGTGGGTTGGCTCCACATTTCACTCTACAATCTGAGTCTATCTCTGTAAGATCGAGGAAAAATGACCTCAACCCGGTCATGTGCTGAGAGGAACCACTATTCACAAACCATGAATCAATGTCCTCAGACACTAGGCATCCACTGCCCATGAGACCAGCCATGAGAGAGAACGCCTTCTCAAATTTCTCAGCAAAATCTGCAACTTGAGTTGATGTTGCCACCTCTGGTTCCGATTTCTTCTTCTTCTTTTTCAGACATTGACTAGGATAGTGGCTAGTCCCATGACATGCAAAGCATTTCACCTTGTTGATGTCCTTCTTCTTCTCATTTCCCTTTTCCACAAGAGAAAAGTTCTTGTCGTATGCACCATCCAATACCTTTTCCTGATACCCCTCTCAGATATCTTCTTCTGTAAAATCATTCCATAATCAGCTCCAATCAAGGAGCTTCTCTCTCCCTGCCACACATTTAAAGGAAACCTCCCACTCCTTGGTGAAGCCATTGAGGGCTATCCGCACCAACTCTGAGTCAGGAAGGACTTCCCCAACAACTGCCAACTCGTCCTTCACCTAAGCAACTTGGGTGAGGTAGGTGGCCACACTCTCTCCTTTGACCATCCTAGCTCCATGGAGAGCCATTTTCTGGTTCTCATTCTTAGCCTCATACAAGCCTTTCAATGCAACCCACATTCCATTGGTTGTCTTTTTCTCAGTGAAGTGTGGAATAAGGTGGTATCTGACCCCATCCAAGATTATTCTTTGAGTCTTGGCTTCATTCACCTCATGAACATCAAGAGTTGTGGGATCTTTAGGTACAGGTACAACGATGTTCGCAAACAACCACAACTTGTTCTCCTTGAGAACATTGTTGATTCTAACCTTCCACTGCAGGTAGTTGGAGACCCCCTCCAATCTATCTTCAAACCTGATGTTGGAAGTCATCTTTGTCCACCTGACAAATAACATTTTTCTTCCTTCTTCAAGCAAATGTACCAGCAAATCACTTGCTATCCCAAGTGCCAAAATTCTACTCACTGAACTTCAGAGCACCTGCTATGATACCATGTTGAAATTAGTTCAGAAAATCACTATATTATACCCAGATTTCAGCCTCCAATTAAGTCATAACAACCAAGCAGTAAATATTTTACTAGCTGCACTTAATGAGAAGAAACACTAAATAAAGTAGTTTTGAAACTAAATCTGCAGTGGAATCATATACTAACAGTGGACAAAATATCCATAAAGCACCATGAAAAATTCTGGGTAAAACCCAAGAATAATAACATAGAAAATATGTGACAAATTGAGGAGGAATCTTTTATTAAAATACAGAAAACGATACTGAGATTACGACAGTCATTTACAAAAATGATATAATAGAACCCAACTCAGAAAATGTGCCTCTTCTACACCGAGAAAACTGTCCAAAAATTCTAGAAATCCGTGCCAAGTTTCAGCCAAACAAATTGCATTAAATTTATGTTATAAATATTAATTGTACAACTTGTACTTCAGCAATAACAATCTTTGAAAAGTAGGCACAAACTTATGTACCAACAGTAAAGGAAAATCTAGAAATAACCAGCAACTTGCATTGAAATCTGAACCACGATTTCAGTGAATACCTTAGTTGTACCTCTAGCAAATCCAAACAGTATGGATTCCTTTCTCTGTTGTACGGTTCTGTTCTATATCAGCTGCAACTTTGTTGGGATGCATGCTGTATTCCTCTCCTGAAAGATGCACCTCCCCTGCTTCCCTTCTCCTTTCTCCATGCTGAAGAAATCTCTTGGGATGAGTGACCCTTCACCTCCCACAACTCTCTCCTCAAAGTGTGCACCCTCCTCTCCTAATGAGTTGCTTTTATCAAATTTGAATTGTAACTCCTCTAACTCTTGATCTCCCTCAAGTGACTCTTCACTTACCCTTGAGATCAACGGTCGTGATTTGATCATTCCTTGCAGTCACTCAAGTTAATAAAGTGACCCATAACATCGTAAAGTCACTTTTACATTTCGAAATTAAAATAATCAACTTTATAAAATCACTTTATAAAGTCACTTTATAATTATAAAGTCACGAGGAGATAATTTTCTTGATCACTTCCACATGATGAGTGCTGCCAATTTAGAAGTACCTCCAAGCTACCAAATCTCAACAGAAATGAGACAACTTCGTTCAAGGTTGGATGCCATGGAGACAACACAATAGAAAAGCACTCGAAGCTAGTGAAGCTAGTGATGCTAACATTGAAGATGTAGAAGAAAAACAAGTTGCATAAGAACAAGCAATAGAGGAGAAATTGCCAAGAGTTATTGTGGAGGGCGATTATTTTGCTGAGAGTTGTTGTGGAGGAGAAGTGAAGTGTTACTCCTGTGCAAAAAAAGGGCACATGTCTTGAGAATGTTTTGAAAAGAAGAATGCAGGAGGTGGAGAAGATCTCATTTCTGAGGCACAATAGAAGAATGTGGAGATAGATATGAAGGCAGAATAAACAAAAGAATGAATATCCTCATGATGAGGAAGGCTCTCGTAAAGCTAGAGAAATAGGCATGAGAACCAGTCCAGAGGAACAATTTGTTCATAACCTTTTGCAAGACTAGAGATACGGTATGAAAGGTGATCATAGACAGTGGGAGCATTGATATTTTGGTATCCACAAAGATGGTGGAAAAACTGAAGTTGGAGATGACTTTACATCTGAATCCGTACAAGGTGTCGTGGTTGAAAAAAGGAAATCAATTCATGGTAACTCGAAAATGTAAAGTTTAGCTTAAAATAGGTGGATATAAGGATGCATTTTTATGTGATGTGATACCCATGGATGTTTTTCACGTTCGGTTGGGGATACCTTGGCCATATGACAAGAATTCCATAGATGATGTGAGGAAGAATACACATACACTTGAGAAAAATGGGTGTAAGAATATGTTGTTTCCATTATAAGATAAAGGATTCAAAGAGGAATCTAGCCATAGTATACCTCTCATGAGTGGGAAGGAACTCTTAAAAGAAGTTAAGAAAGACCAGAAAATATAGTTTGTTGTTGTAGGTAAGCCGAGAGTCATTCTCACAACAACTTCTATGAATGATTTTCCTGTAGAAGTTCAAGAGTTATTAGATGTGTTTGTTAATATTGTGGTGGATGAGTTACCTCACTCTTTACTTCCCATCAAGAGTATCAGTCACCATATTGACCTTAGTCCAGGAGAAAGTTTTTCAAACAAAGTAGCATACAGATTAACCCCTCAAGAGAACAAAGAGGTCAAGAAGAAAGTCCAATAGTTTTGGATAAAGGTTTGATCAGGGAAATATTGATCCCATGTGTGGTACCAACTGTGTTGAGTCCGAAGAAGGATGGAGGTTGGAGAATGCCGGTAGATTCTAGAGCCATAAACAAGATAACCATCAGGTATATATTTACTTTACTCAGAATGGATGATTTAAAATATTCCTTGCGTGGAGCTATTTATTTTTCCAAAATAGACTTGAAGATTGGTTATCATCATATAAGGATGAGAGAGGGAGATGAATGGAAAACACCATTCAAAACAAATAAATGATAGTATGAGTGGCTTGTTATATTGTTTGGCTTAAAAAATACAACAAGTGTGTTAATGAGGTTGATGAATGAAGTGATCAAAGATTTTATTGGTAAGTTTGTGATTGTTTATTTAGATGATATTCTATTTTTTAGTAAGACTAAAGAGGAGAATTTAAGACACTTGAACATGGTGTTGAGGAGGTTACAATGGGAGAAGTTCTTGGTGAATTTGAAGAAATGTTCTTTTATGAAAAAAGAACATGTGTATTTGGTGTTTGTAATATCTTCAAATGAATTGAAGATGGATCCAAAGAAGGTGAGGGCAATAAGGGAATGGCCTTCTCCAAGAAGCATGCTAGAGCCATAAAACAAGATAACCATCGCACTATATATTTACTTTTACCTGTAATGGATGATTTTAAAGGATTCCTTGTATTGAGCCATTTATTTTTCCAAAATAGACTTGAAGATTGCTATCATCATATAAGGATGAGAGAGGGAGATGAATGGAAAACACCATTAAAAACAAATAAATGATTAGAAGGAGTGGCTTGTTATATTGTTTTGCTTAAAAAAAAAACAAACAAGTGTGTTATGAGGTCGATGAATGAAGTGATCAAAGATTTTATTGGTAAGTTTCAGGATTGTTTATTTAGATGATATTCTATTTTTAGTAAGACTAAAGAGTATATTTAAGACACTTGAAGCACAGGTTGAGGAGGTTACAATGGAAGAAGTTCTTGGTGAATTTGAAGAAATGTTATTTTATGAAAAAAAACTTGTGTATTTGGGGTTTGCAATATCTTCAAATGAATTGAAGATGGATCCAAAGAAGGTGTGAGGGAAGGGAATGGCCTCTCCAAGAAGCATGTTTGAAGTAGGAGTTTTCATGGTTGGTGAGTTTTTATAGGATATTCATCAAGAATTTTAGTAGTATTTGTGCACCCATAATAGATACCATAAACAAGGAACATGGATCTTTTAATTGGATAGAAGAAGTTGAGAAGGGATTTAGAGTGTTGAAAAAAAATGATGATAAAATAACAACCCATTTTAGTTCTTTTAGGTTTTTAGAAGACGTTCGTGTCAAATTTGATGCAAGTAGAGTAGCCATTGGAGCAATTTTAAGTCAAGACAATAACTTTTTTCTTATTTCAATGAATAACATGCTGATGCAATGTATTCAACATATGACAAGGAATTTTATGTTGTAATTCAAGATTTGAAAATGGAGGCATTATCTTATCGAGAAGGAGTTTGTTTTGTATACTCACAATCAAGATTTGTAGTTTATAACCAGACAAGAAATTGAACCATATACATAAATGGGTAGAATTCATGCAACATTTTCTTTTTTATTAATAATATTAGTGGAAGTGTTAACAAAGTTGCAGATGGTTTGAGAAAGAGATGTTGATCTTGTAAGAATTCCAAGTGGAGACTTTGGTATTTGAACAACTCAAGGAGATGTATCATAAAGACCTAGATTTCAAAGAAGCTTATGAAGCATGTGAGAACCCTTAGAGACATAAATGAATGGGTGGAGTATCTAATCCAACATGAACTTTTATTCAAGGGAAGTTGGTTGTGTATCCCAAAATGCTCAATGAGGGACAATTTGCTAAAGGAGAAACATAACAGAGGATTGACTGGACACTTTGGCCATGATAAAACATATGAGTAGTTGACTTATTCATACTATTGGCTAGGCATGGGGTCTGATGTGAAGAAGTTCATGGACAGATGTAGAATCTTCCAATATGATAAAAGAAAGTAACATAATACAAGATTGTGTCTACCATTTCCTATTACAAACAGTTTTTGGGATGTTATAAGTATGGATTTTGTTATGGGGTTTCCAAGAACCCAGGGGGGAAGTGATTCAATATTTGTGGTGGTTGACATATTTTCAAAGATGGAACATTTCATACCATGTTACAAAACCCTTGATACTACCCACATGGCCAAATTTTTTTCCAAAGAGATTGTGAGATTGCATGGGTTTCCCATACGTATAGTCTCATACATAGATACTAAATTTGTAGGATAGTTTTGGAAGACCTTATGGAAGAAGTTGGGGACAATTTTGTCTTTCAGTTCAACATATCATCCTCAAAAAGATGGAAAGGTTGAGGTAGTGAATTGAATATTAGAGAATATCTTAAGGAGTTTTTTCACTAAACATAAGGGTTAGTGGGATCAAATTATTCCCCAAGAAAAGCTTGCATATAATGACTCACCAAATAGGAGTAATGGTAAAATTCCATTCCATACAATATATGGGATGCATCCAAGAGGAATTTCAGAGTTGAGATATTTGGGAGGAGATGAATTGCGAAGTGCAGGAGTAGAGGATTTTGCTATAGAAATGCAGAAGTTGTATGATCAAATTAAAGGACAACTACGAAATAACATCTAGATAGAAAAGAGTAGAGTAGACCAAAGAAGAAGAGGGGTTAATTTTGAAATTTGAGATCAAGTGTTAGCACACCTGAGGAAGGAAATATTTCTGAAAGGGAAATATAACAAGCTGAAGATGAAAAAGATAGGACCTTGTAATATCCTCAGAAAATTCGCTATAAATTCTTATGAGATTGAACCACGAGAGGAAATTGGAATATCACCAATATTCAATGTATCATACTTATACCCTTACAAAATGGATGATACAGAAGGGACACATGATCGACATGAGATTCAATGGAAGTGAAAGATACCTATAGAAGAGAAGCCATAGATAGAGAATATTTTAGACCAAAGGATTGCTGAGAAGACCAGGAGATAAGTTTTTTTGAGTATCTGGTTAAGTGTAAAGATCATCCAACAAAATATGCCAATTGGATAACGAAAAATGATATCTAGAATCATTGCAAGTGAGTGGAGGATCTCATGGATAGGAGTCTAGGAATTGTTTTGTCCATAGGAGTATGATGCAATAGAATCACCATTAACATTCAATGAGGCCAAGTGGAGGACACCGCAACATCCAACACACACATTCAAAGTGGTTTTTTATTCCAAGGAAAGTGTGTAACTTTAATGTTTTGAAATTATTGAAATTAAAGGCCCGTAAGATTTTCAAGCATGAGCCATTGTAAACAATCCAGGAGATTGTAATTTCTTTAATGCCTAAAGCATTATACAGATCCTGAACATCGGCTCATATTTGGGTTGTAATTATTCATATATTGTAATAATACTTAGCGGTAGAATGTTTTTGTTATGATATTATAGCACTAGAATAGTCTGGAGGGAAGGCTCGAGAATCCCCCTCGTTTATAAATAAATGTAATATATGCCCAAAAGAAGTTGTTGAAACAAGAAGCTATAAGTTGTTGAAGGTTATTGTGATTGTTGTTGAAGAGAGAAGTTGAGATATGCCAGAACTATGTTGGACAACTGAGAGGGGGGGTGAATCAGTTGTTACTGTGCTTAAACAATTATGCTTCTTTTAAAATCCTTACAAGTCACTCAGTGATGATCGCAATAATGCAGGGAAATAAACAAATGGCACATTCAATATCAGTCACATATATGAGAAACACAGAGACAGATATTTCTCGAGGAAACCCATACAGGTTAAAAACCTCTTCTTCTTTATATGATAAGTATTATTTATATTCTTTACATTATCATACATATGAGCACCAACTCATTCTGAGGCTACAACCTCTGTTTTTGCAAGATGCAACTTGCTGAGAGCACCAACTCTCTATTTTCTCTAGCACCCACTAGAAGGAAGCACCAACTCCTTGGTTTCTCTAGCACCAACTAGAAGGAAGCACCTACTCCCTAGTTTCTCTAGCACTAACTAGAAGGAAGCTACTACTCCCTGTGTTCAAGCACCCACTTGAACCTCTGAGGACACCAGTCCTTCCTAACACCTCCCTACAACCTTGGATTATCAATATGTGTTACTGAAACTTATTATAGTGATATAATGTTTAACAACAACTTACAATTCTCATAACTGTTCTGCAAGATATCGTTGCTCCGTCTGCCTCACAGTCTTCCTGTATGCATACATTGCACTTTCTATTCTTCTTCCTTTTGTGCTCTGTGCTCCATTCCTGTTCAATGAACTTTTTCTCTTATGGCCATACCAGCTCTTGCACTTCACCTCCTTCTTCTTCCATGCATCACCCACCGCAACAACAACCTCATCACTTCTTTGTTCCATGTTCTTATAGCTTCTATGCACCTTGTGCATGCAATATGCACAATGCTTCTGCATCTCTTCACAGTGAGTGCTCTGTCTGATCATCATTACAACTTCTCAACTTCTATGGTAGTTTTCCCACGCGTTCAGCATCACTGGATGTCATGCTGAGATTCCTTAGCCTCTTTGGTAGTCGAGACTCTTCATCTTCTCTGGCATAGTCGAACTTGTACTTTGTACTTCGATTACAAACTTTAATGCTCATACACTTGCAACTCCCTCTAAGAATCATCTTCATTCACTGGAATAATCTTGGAGACTCTTCAGCTCCTGTAGCGATCACAAAGAGGTCTATTTGAATCCTTTGGCAGAGACCATCAATGGTTTCCAGCAGTTAGACTACAAGGAGCAACATTATCCCTCCGATCGTGCTCAAATTCACCTGCACCGTTGGATTAACTCTGAAGGGTATTGTCGTTATTTACCCATTTTGCACTTTTGCAATTTAGAGATTCTACGATGAGACATCCCGACTCTCCATGTCATGAACTCTGAAAAGGAGCTTGCCTGCTCTATCTCCCTCCTCTATGTGACCATAGGCGATGACCAACGATTACAGCGACAATTCGCCTTTTTGGTATTTTGGCATTTGTATGATCCAGTGTCTCGACACTCCTAGATGTGATCCCCAAAATTCTAAGGCGAAGCTCATTTGCACTAGGTCCTTCCTCCATGTGACCACACGTGGTGACCACAGGCTATGCTAAAAGGTGCTTCGAACTCATGATCTTCATCAACCCTGATCGACGATCCACGATCTCGATGAATCAACGGTCCATATCTTTTCACAATCTCGCATCTCGTTGTTCCTAAGATGGAGGTTCTCATCACTCCAAGTCGTGATAGGAGAAACTCCGAGATGGAGCTCAAATCGATGGTCCACGTTCTTGGTGAATTGACGGTCCAAATATTATCATGAGTTTGCATCTCGCGATTCCTATGATGGAGGTTCTCGTCACTCCAAGTCATGATAGGCGAAGCTCCGGGATGGAGCTCAGATCGACAATCCAAAATCCTTGGTGATCCGACGGTCAATATCTTTTTGTGATCTCACATATCGCAAGTTTGAACCTCTTTCCTTTGGATTTCCCGATCTGTGAAACTATGAAATGGAGTCTTTGTGGTGCTCTGATTTTTTGCCACGCGTCCTCTTGATCCAATGGTTAGGATCATTTCGCCATTTCGCATTTCGTGATTTCCCCACTTTGCGATTTCACCACTTTGTGATTTCACCACTTCGTGATTTCGCCTTCTTATGATTAAGGGTCTCAAGCCTTCAAGTCTTGATCTATGAAACTTTGAAATGGAGTCAGACCAATATATTTCGGCATTTCGCCTCTTATTGCTCTTTAATGATCATGTAGGTTCTCCCTGATCCAACGATGGCTGGATTTTATGCTCAGATATGACGCCTAATATATGTCCTCCTCTTCTATGCATTCTTCTTGTCTAAATTTATATCTGACAGTCATCGGGGATTCAAGATGGGGTCCAACGATCACTGATGCTCCTCCTCTTCCATTATCACTGTGCTACTGATCATGCTGATCTTTTCCATCGTTGTTCTTGCCATCAATGCACACTCTGATCCTTCCATCAATGACAAGCTCACTTTACCTGTTAAACCTGCCAACAATCCTCTGCACTATCTCTTCTGAACTTATCAAGCTTTCTCTGCAGCATCTTCCCAAAATACTTTTGGTGCCCGCCTGGCACATTCTTCCTCTACTCAATCCATCATCACTTTTGTACTTTCCATCAATGACAAGCATACATTGCCTGTAAAACATGCCAACAATCTCCCCCTTTGGCATTGATGGCAACAAAGGTACCCAGATTCTTTTCTCCCCCTTTGACATCAATGTCAAAGAGAACATGACCATCCTGAGTTGTTGTAGTATTTTTAGGAGGTATCAGATATTAAACCAATAGAAACTCCCCTTGACTGGATGGACTCTCTTATATGTGAGACGGGATGACACCCAACTTCTGTCTGAGATATTCAAATGGTGTCTTGGCTAGGGGTTTAGTAAAGATGTCTGTAATTTGTTCTGTAGTGGGAATGTAATGGACCTGAACAATATGATTGGTGACATGCTCTCTCAGAAATTGATATTTTATGGGAATATGTTTGGTCTTGGAGTGGAATACAGGGTTTTTAGACACACTGATGGCACTAGTGTTATCACAATGAATTGGGATCGGTGCAGTGTATTTTACCTCCAAGTCTGCAAGTGTCTGAATCACCC
>SNQJ01S0169647.1:0-20679 GCA_010110895.2 Picea sitchensis
AATGGTCCATACTCTGTATCCATGGAGATGTCATTTCAGGCATGGCAAAGGATTGAAATAGCTTCTTATTTTCTCCATATTTAAGATCTCTTGACATGGATGGAATAATTACCATAGTTAACCTAACCAACCCTAGTCACTCAAAATCGCGACTATTCATGGTAACCATGCATCTTCGGCAATTTAAATAACATATGTATTTATCACATTGTATCATCATCTCATATCAATTATATATATATATATATATATATATATATATATATACTCTATATATATATATATATTTAGATTGTTTATATAATCATTTAATAGTGCATTTGGTTTGGTTTGCAAGTTAAACAGAGGGGAATTTGAGCTAGGAACTTGGCCCTTAAGGCCCAAATTATATTTACCCTAATACATTTATTTAGGGATTTACTATAATTAAATATGAGTGTTTATTTAAATTTATGGATGGGTAGGTAGGACCTTGGTTCCATATTTTTGAACGGAGACTCGATACCATATGTAGTAGGAATTAAATAAACTACCATTAATTTAGCCTGTGATAAAATTCGAGAATTTCTATAATTTAGCACATTAGCCTACAAATTTATCAATTATAATAAAATTTTATAAGAGATTAAAACAATGCATAATTTGAAATAATACATGAACCTGATGCTAATAACCTTTCGTTTTTCTGCTTTCCTTCTTGATTGCTTCTGCACTTTGTAGACACTGCCCAAAACCTATTTCCTCTTTGCCAACTAGGTAACTCCCTAGCTCCGAGGATATCGGATATCCACGGCTATGTAAAACCCCGACAGCCAGGTGCAGTACAATCCCACTCTTCAAAATTTCACTTCTCTCTCTGCCAATCCAGGCTCCCAAAAGTCCATCCCAACCTCTCGTCGAATGACCTCCCCGTCAAACTCCTTCCCTTCCCCTTATCCCTCCTTCATCGAGCTTCCCCCCTCATTTACCTCCTACCTAACTCATTTATTACCTCCTTATCCTCCCGTCGTTAATGCCCTTATCCCTCCTTTATTATTTTATCCTCATGTATTTAATATGTTATCCCTTGTTGGATGCGTAACTTAATTTATCAATATAGTTTATTATCCTCCTTTTATTTCTTTACCTTATTTATTAATGAATTAATTGATACCCAAATTAATCATTGACACTCATGGATAACTAATTAATAATAATTAATTAGTAAATGTTATTTTAAGAAATAATTTAAGGTTTAGCTAATCTTTTAGGACAATTATATTATTAAATTAGTATAATTAATTATCATATACACCTATTTACGCAGAATTGGGTTATACACCCACCCTTAAGGAAACTTAGTCCCAAAGTTGGGTATCTTATGGTACAAAGGACAAGAAACATGGTTCACACATTCATAGCAATCAACCGACATTATCAGTAAGTAAATCAAGAAACTCATACATGCCCAGGTGTATATGTGCATGCTTATTGTAGCTAGTACATACAATTCTAGGTACATGTACTAATAATCATGTCATCCTTTGGTAATTTATGTATGCATCAATCCAGTCGGCCAAGACTAGTATTTTTATAAAGACAACAACCAATCAATTGTTTGATAAATTCTTAAATTACAATTATCAGTTCAACAATTTTGTACACTGAAACAATGTGGTTGGATGCGTATTAATGAATATTCATATATACACATTTCTATTTTTTTATTTTTGAAGGAAAAACATTAGCTTCCACCACAAGACAGATCTCATACTTTCTACATTAGCCTACTCATCCTTCCTCCCTAACCTACTTCCATCTCCATTCCTATCCTTCAGCTAGACTATCTTGGAGTCAACTATATTGACCTAACCCCAAATAGAGATTATAAGAGATGGAAGTGTCGCTATCTCGATAGGCTTCCCTAGCGAACATCGGTGATCATCATCTGCGTCTTGGGAAGTGAACTATACTTAGTTATCCATGACTTGAGGTTTTGAAGAAGATACCACTGATTAGAATGCCTCGACCCTCTAATAATCACTTAACTAGGGTCCATACAATGGAATACGATTGGGAAATGCCTCCACCCCTCCCTATGAGAACTAGGTCCAACACCCTACAATGGAGGTTACGGTGGGAATGCCTCCACCCCTCCTAACCGAGAACTAGGGTCCACACCCTGTGGAGGATACGATTGGGAAATGCCTCCACCCCTCAAAAAAGAACCAGGGTCAACACCCCACAACGGAATATCACCGAGGGAACACTTGATGTTCTTTGGAGGTTTATCATCGTTTATTAGGTTTGATGATTAATCATCATCACCGAAATCATGCACTTGTCCACATATCATAGCAATGCATCCAAACGATTATAAATTCCACATACAATATTAATACCATATTGTTTCGGTTAGTGGTCGATTCCCACTTTCATCATCATTATCCTTGGCTATTTCATATCCCACTTGTACAATAATTGATGCGTAACACAAGCTCATACATTTCTATGCATTATCATCATGTATTTGCATGCCTATCATCCATTTCAATTTAATCGGGTACCAATAACTTTAACATCAAAAGTTTTCAATTAGAAATAGATCTCATAATATCATAATTCAATTTAGGAATACCCATTCACAATATTATCATTCAGAAAATAGTTTGCATCATATCCAACACCATTCTAATGGCATTTAAACGTTCATTTAATTCACATTCTCTATTATTAATGGCATCATATGCATCATCATCAATAACATTTAAACGTTAAATTGAGTTTACATTCACATAATAGATCACATTACGTACATCATAAAATCAATGGCATTTAATTATTCATAGAAAGTTCATACATTTAAAATTTAAGTGTATCACTTAATAGTTTTCAATGACTAGAAAATAAAGTATATAGGTCTCGGGTAATCCTAGCTATCTAAGTCAAAGGTGGTGTTACATATGACAACCGAAGAACATGTTCTCGAGGTGGTCAAAGTGAGGGATAGTCTGGAGTCATTGTCTGTTGTCTTCCCAAGTAGCGGATCACGGACTATGGTTGTCCCCGGACCTTAACTTAGTCTGGGGCGATTCCTAATTTTGTCGTCTGGGTCAATATCGCGTGCTTGGTTCTCAGTGAGGGTTCTAACGTCGTGCACTGCAATTCCTTCCAATTTAGTTTATGTGATTATCCGACAACATAATGACGTAAAGCGGATACATGAAATACATTATGGAGTTTTAGTAAATTTAGGTGGCAGTACGAGACGATAGGTGATGGGTCCAATTTTCTCTTGGATCTGAATGGTCCTATAAACCGGTGACAACTTTGTCCTTCCCAGAACCGTGTGGTACTCTTATTAGGCGATCTGAATGAAAACCTGGTCTCCCACTTCATAACTAGGTCGGTCCACATTATTGCATCTGCGCAACACTACGCCTATCATGTGTGCTTCCTTTAGTCTCGCCTAATCGAATCACACGTTCCTCCATTTCTTGAATCAATTACATTGTTACTCGGTCTTCTAATTCACATCCCAACTCAATGGTGTTATGCATGGTCTCCCATACAAAGCTTCGTATGGGGGCATTCCAATGGAACTATGATAATTGTTGTTGTAAGAAAACTCTACTAAAGGTAGGTACTTCTCCCAGCGGGTTTGATTATCCATTACATACATCTAAGCATGTCTTCCATGACGATTTACTCTCGATGCGCCCATATGTTTGGGATGATAATTTGTGCTTAATTTCAATTGAGTCCTTAATGCTGACTATAAACTTGTCCAGAATCTATAAGTGAATCTGGAGTCCTTATCGAAAATGATCTTCTTAGGTATCCAATGAAAACGGATGACCTCGCTTACAAACACACATACCACATCAATGACATCCTTAAAGATGTCTCTAGCGGAATAAAATGAGCACTCTTGGTTGTATCCGCTATCACAAGAATGGCATTGTGTCTACATGAGATGTGAGCGGCAACCCACAACAAAATCCATAGAGATGACTTCCCATTTGGACATAGGAACATCATGTGGTTGTAGGAGCTGGCGGGTGATGGTGAGTGGAAGCTTTCACTTGTTGACACTCGAGGGATTTGTGACGAGAATGGACTACATCCGCGGCTTCATGTCTGCAAAGAAGAGCTTCCTCATGTCTGCGTGCATCTTCTTCACTCGGATAGCATACGATAAAGTGATCTGTGGGCTTCCTTCAGTATGGTGCATCGAATATCCCCATTCACCGAGGATGTACATCCTTCCGCCGATATCTTAACAATCAGTGTTTCAGTTATATCCTTCATACTTTGGGTCTAGCGGCCTCCCGCTTTCTTGGTTTGAAGTAACCTTTAAATACCAACTATCTCTAGGAGTTTCCCCAACACTCGCTCCCTCAGTTGACCTTTGAGGTTACCAAGGAGAAGAATCGTGGTCTCCTACTCAAGGCATCTGCGACCACATTTTCCTTTCCTTGATGTACGATATACCAAAATGGTACTCACTCATAAAATCACTCAAAGAGATCATTATGCCATCTTGTGGTATCCAAATTAATCCCACCTCAATCCACGGAAAATTGAATTGACAAACAGTCCATAATTTTTGTTTAATCTTTTTCCTAGTTTCATTGTGTTCATCGAATTTCATTAAGAAAAGAGAGGCATCATGCCAAGAGTTGGATTTGGATACAGGAGCGATAGTTATTCTAAGTGAAAATATGAATAACCCGGTCCTTAATTCACAGTCTCAAGTTATGACGCACGCGTCTTGGTGGTCCTTTGATGAAATTGTTCATTAAAGTTCTTTGTCACACTATGCAGAAGCGTGTTGTCACTTGAGAATTTATGGAGGTTCATTGGATTAATACTCTTCTCATGGCATGCCTTGTTGGCGCGATCAGAATTGGTAATATATATATATATATATATATAGTTTTGTTGAGGATAAAAGTATAGTCTAGGATAAGAGTAGATATAAATACTTATATACTTGCAAAGAGTCTAGTGTTTTGAAGTTTAGAGGTGTTCCCTCCCTTGAGGATTAAGATGAGGTAAAGTATTTTAATTATCATTGTTAAATAATTTTGGTAAGTATTAATGGTGGAAGGAAGAAGTGTATAATCACCATGTAGCAAGATTGGAATCAGATATGTAGAAATTTGAAAGTAGGTCGAGAATCGGATATATAAAATAGTTAATATATATAATATAAAATTGATTAGAATTAGATTTAAAAAGTGAAGCAAATATAATGTAAAATTGCTTAGAATTGAATTTTCCAACTAAAGTGACACTACGACCAATTTTAAGTGATTGGTGAAGCTTACTTACTTTGACCTTCACCTAAACGCCAAGTAAAGTAGTCCATATCTCAATTAAAAGTAGTCCATTCTTCACCTAAAAAGGTGAAGAATGAAAGATCGTGGCAAGGCAACTTTGTGGAATGGAATGGATACTTGGGTTATAGCAAAGGTTGTAGCCCACATTATACTTGGGTTATGTTCATCAATAACCAGAGAAGGAATGTTTCTTGAAATTGATTTAATAGTTGTTTCTCTTTCCATGGGAGGTTCTAATAGGATATACTGAAAGTGAGTTCTCATCTTGACTTCAATATCCTCATGTGTTTCCAATATATCCACTACGGTGGATCTAAGATAATTGATTTAGTTGTGACGTCTTCTGCTTAACATGACATTGTGGAAGAAATGAGTGTTCTTGTCCCCCTATTTGATCCATTTGATTCTTGTTTTTTTTTCTCCAAAGTGTTTCTTGTTTGTCCATGAGTGAGAATTGAGTTTGAATGATTTCCTCTTGAGTTTTCCTTTCTTATGTTTTCCCCTCCTCAATGATGACTATTTTTAAGTTTTCCATCTTCTCTTTGAGTTGAGTCTAGGCTTGGAAGATATTGCTGAAGATTTCTTTATTCCATTTTTATTTTCTACTTAATTTGTTTCAAGTTTTTCTACAATCTATACATACTTGTGCCCATAGTCACATTTTTCTCTGTCCACTAGTTTCTTATATTTTCCATGAAGTCAAGATGATCTAACCAAAAAAATTTCAAAGTGAAATGTTTTGGATCTAGGAATTATAGATTTATCCCATGATAGGAAAATTAACTAGTGGTCAGAGCTTGCAAGGGAAAAATACCAACCTCCATTGATGTTTTAAAATGGAATAGGGAATTGATATAAGAAATTGATTCATCATTTCTACTATTTGGTGTGTACCTCCTCTTTTGTTAATCCACATGTAGTAACAATTAGATGTTTGTAGATCTATTAACCTTAGCCTGCTAATAGTGTCTCAGAAAACTATGCTAACGACATCTAGTCTTCTCTTACCTCCTTTGTTTTCTTGTAGGAAAGTGATTATGTTAACCCCCCTAATATCCACGATTCTTCATTGATTGTATCATCTATGGCCTTGAAGGAATCAAGAAAGAGAAATTTAAGAAGAGGATTGGTGAGGCCACAAGTGTTGCTTAGGAAGCTTTGGTCCAGAGAGGTGAGGCTTATGAACTTGGTAGATATGATGTTGGGTGTATCTAATTCACATTCAAGAAAGACCTGGGATGGATCCCATAAAACTATAGACCCTTAGAGAATCATATAGTTGTTGTGGCTATTCTTTTACAACGTTCCCAACATTTTTGTACAATAGAATTCAATGAAGCGATATCACATTTGGTTTACTAGAGTAATAAGATAATGGGTTGGTAATCACCTATTTTTTTCTTCAACATGTGATGCTTTCTTGATGCATTCAAGCCTCTAATGTTCCACGAGATCACCTTCATTTTAATTCCTTGGTTGGGAGGAGAAATATTTCTATGACAATCCTTTTTTCTATCCCAAGTCCACTAAGAGTGCACCTGCTTATTCTAGGTTTTGCTTTGAGGAATTCCTACCTCTTTTATTTTCCTCTATGGCTAGTATTTATAGGGGATTAGTCCTTATGCCCGGGCTACAAGTAGATTTTTGGTTTGGGTTTGAGGTTCCCAACTTTGCTTTACCTTTTTCAAGTTTCTTCTGAAGTTGGAGTAGCCGATCCTCTGCAAGATTGATTAGGTGTTTTTCCCCATGAACCACGATGGGTGTTGGTAGATCAGTTTTGATTAAGTCCAACACCATGTCTTATAGTATATTATCTTCTTCATATTTTTCTTGGGTTTCATCATCCATTCCCATTTCTAGATCTATTGCTTCCTTTGGATTTTTCTTTTGAAAGGTGCTTGGAGGATTGGTTTTTTGACATTTTCCTTCTCCTATTATCTGGTGATCTGCTTGAAGTTGTCCTTCATTGGCTTGCAATGCTTCCTTAGTTGGATTTTCATTTTCTTCTAAGGTTGACAAGCTTTAGAAGCTATTGGAATTCTTATCTTTTGTACTTGTGGTTGGCTTGGTTGATTTTTCTCCTTGCTTCCTTTTACTTGGGACCTTGTTGAAGCCATCCTAGTTAGTGATTTGCTCAGATTTATTCTTGAGCATGTCTATATTATGTGGGAAATCCTAGTTAGCCTACAAATTTCCCTGTACCACATCCTTAAATGAAATGGTATAATTCCTTGGGGTTACAGGGTTGAGGTTTCCATTTAGAATCCATTGCTCCCTTACTATGTATATGTCCTTCCTTACCATGATTCTTTCTCATGTTGCTATTGATCCACCAATAACATTGTTATCGATCAGTTCTAGTTTGTGACCTCCGTTACCCTATCCTGCATCGTTTGTTTCGTCTGCCATCTCCTAACATTCTCTAGTATTGGGAATATACCTTGGAGTTTTGCATGGGATGAATTGCTATTGTTGGGATTTTATCAATTTTATTTTTATTTTATAATTTTAGAGACGGGAATCCTTATGCTAGGAACCCCTATCCCCATCCCCATGAATTTCCTAGATTTTTGGAGGTGGCTCCCACACATCCCCATGTTTGTTTCACTACTCCCATGCTCCCACATCATAGAAACTTGGGTGGAACATTGTTTATAGAGGATGTTATCTCATAGATGACCCACACTTTAAAGATTCTTTCTATATTAATAAAAAACTAATAAAATGATTAGCAATTTTAATTTAAATGTTGAGTAATATGAATATGAATGATGAGATACCAATTAAATAAGTTTAGAAAAGTTAAATAATTATGATATATAGTTATTCTTATGAGGGAGGAGAATGCAAAACACTTTTTCTTAAAATGTTTTACATGTATTCACATTAAATCTTAATTTTAATATATTTATAACATTATTAATCTTTATAACTTGTTAACTCACTTTTCTCCAAATTTTTTCAAGCGTTGTCTAGCTGTTCTAGGAAATGGATTTTTTAGTCGAAATCCGTAAATATAAATTTATACGAATCATTTTTTTGTTGCTCAAAATCCATTTTTTGAATGCAAAAATGGATTCAACATGTTGAAAACCACAGGGCCTCAAATTATCTGAGAAATAATTACTTAAATCTGAGAATCTAACAATTTCTAACTGGATTTCAAGCAAATATCCCCAAAAAAAATCATCATTTTGTAGCACGTATAACCTAAGTTTTTTTTCTATGATCAAACAAAAAAGTAAAACAAACCAATTAATTTCTTGTCATTTTTGTTTTAATTTAATGTAATAGAGTGGTACAGTAAACAATAATTATCACAATAAATAATTTATCAAATATATATAAAAGTAATATTTTCTTAATAAAGTAAAATATCCTTAGTGTGATTGGTTTTGTATGAGAGGATCTTTATGTTTGGGCTTTTTAGATTACAAGGTAATTCTACAAGTCACTCACACACTAATAAATAAATTGAATTTTTTGATAAAAATTAAATATATAATTAATTTAAATATAATTTAATTAAGAGAAATTAAAATAGTTAAACATATATAATATAAAATTGATTAGAATTAGATTTAAAAATTGAAGCAAATATAATGTAAAATTGCTTAGAATTGAATTTTCCAACTAAAATGACACCACGACCAATTTTAAGTGATTGGTCAAGCTTACTTACTTTGACCTTCACATAAACGACGAGTAAAGTAGTCCATTTCTCAATTAAAAGTAGTCCATTCTTCACCTAAAAAGGTGAAGAATGAAAGATGGGGGCAAGGAAACTTTGTGGAATGGAATGGTTAGTGGCGGAAATTGTTGGACTATTCCAAACAAAAGTCGCTTTTATTCACCATGACAAATAGAAAATCAGAAATTGAGTGGGGTCGGTGGGGGACACATTTCTCCACAATTCAAGTAATACGGTTCACTCGCATCAATTCGATCCGGAATAAGTAGACAAATAGAAAATAGACAAGATAAAGTGTTGGACCATGACATAAACAGGTGAAGGTAATGGCGTATTGACTGCTTGTTGGAAAAGTTTGGCGTATTGACTACTCGAATGGCTGAGTTGGAAAAGTTGAAATGGCGCAATCTTCCCACCATTCAAGTAATACGGTTCGCATCAACTAAAATCGGAACAAGTAGACTGGTGGGGCAAGTTCACTCGCATCAATTCAAGTCGGAAATAAGTAGAGAATTAGAAAAGTAGAAGTTGACTAAGTGGGGGACAAATTTCTCAGCAATTCAAGTAATTTGTAAAGTAATTTGTGAAGATAATGGCGTATTCTTCAATAAATTTGTTGAATTTACTGTCTTTACACTCTCCGACGGGGCCCGGGAGACAATTTCTCCACAATTCAAGAATTACAGTTCACTCGCATCAATTCAAGTCGAAATAAGTAGAGAATTAGAAAAGAGCGGAGTCTAAGCGTACACGCTCCGCAAGGAGAATGAGTAGAAGTTGAACTTTACCTTCACCTACACGTTCCGCAAAGACCATTTGATTCCAGCCACTCTACGACGACCTGACTCCATATTTATTTTAAAAAACAAATTAAAAAAAAATCATTCATCTGATTTGAAATTTTAAAATCTAAACTATTTTTAAAATTAATTTTTTATTCTATTTCTACTCATTTTAAAAAACCTTAATGATATATATATATATATAGTAAATTTTCCCATAGTGGTGGGTGATATGATCTATACAATTCACATCACTCGTTCAAATTTTGCTATGGTAAAATAAAGATTTAGTTAATGAATTTTTTAATTTTAAAATATACAAATTCACACATCACTCGTTCAAATTTTGCTATGGTAAAATAAATTTAGTTAATGAATTTTTATTTTTTAGCTATCATCTATGTAGCTTTCGTTATACTTCGGGGAAGATTATTGTCGTGGTGTAAGATAAAGCTTCTGCCAAATAGAGTGGTTTGCATAACTTTGGGCATAATTCATTTTTCATTAAAATTTTAATTAATTAAATTGTTTTGTTTAATTAATTAAATTATTTTGTAAGATGTTTTAAGGGGTTTTAATTAAATTCAAATTTTAAAATTAAATATTTTTAATTAAAATATATATTTTAAAATTGCAATTAAAAATATATTTTTAAATAAGATTTCAAAGAAATAATTTTATTTATTTATTTAGATAATCACTTTTTCTCATGTATTTGAATTTTTCTGATTTGGTTTAAGCAAGTTACCTACATGGTGAATAGAGGAGGAGGGCTCCCTCTTATTGTGAAATAGTAATGGATGAGAGGGAAAGGGTCCGCGAGGTGGAGATTTCCGCGGTCCCACAATTTAGTGCATCGGGTTGATGTCGGGCACGAGCAGAGGGACATACAGAAAAAGTGAGGCCGGTGAAAGAAGGCAATGTGGTCAAGAAAAATAGCGGACCAAACTTTCATCCTACGTCTTTAGATTCTTGGCTACCATCCACATTGAAGCAATAGGCAATAAACTGGGAAAATTTGTCAAGGCCTCGGACGCCACCTTAAAAGGAAACTATACCTCATTTGCAAGAATATGTATCAAGATGGATGTATTGGAGCACTACCAGAAGCAATATGCCTAGAATTTAGGGATGAGGAATGGATTCAAAACATGTATTATGAAGCGATTCCTTTTAGATGCAGGAGATGTCATGAGCATGTGCATCTCTATAGGGAATGTCCTTTAAATAAATTTACTGAGAGCGATAAAAAACAAAACAACCACAAGATGAATAAAGTTTTGTTCGACCAAATTATAGGGGCAGAGGGGCTACGTGACAAAATAACCCCCCCCCCTTTTGGCACACCAGAAACTAAAAATAACTTTGAAGGCCTGGCAGAGAATCTCACCCAGGAAGGAGATAAACATCAAGAGAAGCAAAATAAGACAGAGACCGACGAAAAGGAAGCAAACATGGTGAGGGACAAACATCCAGCTCAGAGAATTAACAAGGATTCCAATGGATCGAAACCTCGATGTAAATATTTCAATGCAGGAATGTGACGAAGATTCAGAGATGACACCTAGCGAGGTAGGAACCGAAGACCCTAATCTCCAAGATATAGTGGAACGGGAAGGTATCGACCTTCAGAATATTTTAGAACAGTGGAAAAATCAAGTAATAGAGACCATACCTCTAGAACAACTAGATCAAGTGCAATACCTCTTTCTAATGAGAGAGGAGGCAATATCTAGAGGGACTAAGCGCATGCATGGTGAGATAGGAAATTTGGGAGTTAAATCGGTGGACACCCAACAATCTTTGTCATTGAAACAAACCAAGAGGAAGAAGGGTAGAAAACCAAACAATTTCGTTTTGCGGGAACTCGGGGCCTTGTTGATAAACTACGGTACGAAAAATCTATGTTCCCTACCTCCCCACCACCTGTGTTAAAATGAAGGTTATTACTTGGAATATAAGAGGCTTGAATAACCCTAGGAAATAGAGAATTCTTTAAAATAAGTTAAATATGGAAAAACCATAAATATGTTTTATTCAGAAAATTAAATGTACAATTGAAAATTTGTTACAAATAAGTAGGAAAAGTTGGAATAAATACCATTATCTAGATATTGATAGCCAAAACTTAGGAGGGGGCATTCTTACCCTGTGGAACCCTAAAAAAGTTAACTTGATATCGACATAATCTACTAGTTTCTACTTATCAATTGAATTGGAAGTAATAGGAACTTCAGACAAGATCATCTTTACCAATGTGTATGGTCCCCAACTCATAGATGATAAGAAAAATATGATAGCAACTTTAGAAAACCTCAGAGAATGACATATGAGATCCCATTGGGTTATAACAGATGATTTCAACATAATTTTGACCTTGTGAGAAAGAAGGGAGAATCCCAGTGTAGATTGGATAGAGATGCTGAGGTCTTCTCTGAATTTATAGAAAAATCCATCCTAGTAGATATAAGAACAAGAAACAAAACTTTTAGCTGGAATAACAAGAGAACCATGCATCACCAGGTGGTGTCAAGGCTATATAGATTCTTAATATCAAAATCCTTAATGATGTAAGGTATCGACATGGAAGGCAGTATCCTTCCATGGGAGGATCAGAATCATTAGTCCGATGCAGCTAGAAACAAACTTCCAAGGAACTCCAAAACTAGATCCCCTTCATATTTGAGAAATTTGGTGAGGACCACCCTCTTTCATGGAAAATCAAAATTTGGTGGACAAATGATATCCAAGAATAGGGAACCAAAATGTATAGACTCCAAGGAATCTTGAGACATGTTAAGAAGCAAATCAAACGGTGGAACCAATAAGTGTTTGGGAACATAGTACAAGAAAAAAAATTTGGAAATTCAAATGGAAGATCTACAAAAATCTTGCATTCGGGATGGTTAAAATGAAGACAAGAAAATGGAGGAAAAGCACCTTCATCAAGAATGGGAGAAAAAATGTATTCAAGAGGAGATTTTATCGAGACAGAAATGCAGAGTTTAGTGGTTAAAGGTAGGGGAGAAAAACACAAGTTTCTTCCACAAGTCAACAATCACCCATAGGAATAATAACATAATTTTGAAAATCAGAGATGTGGAAGGTAAAGAGCTAGAATCTCATAAAGAAATTGAAAAATCTCTAGTTCAACACTTCCAGGACATAGCTAAAGAACTTGAGTTGACCATTGAGTATACAAAAGAATTCTAGACACATTCCAATATTGGTGTGGGGGAGCATAATCAAAATTTGAAACCAGTGCAGCCCGGTAGATCAAGCGATCCGAGGGATTCCTAGCGGAAGGCCCTGCGGACCCGATGGCTTTCTTGTGGACTTTTTCAAATCTTGTTGGGACATGGTTAAATAAGATATTTATGATATAGTTGAGGATTCAAGGAAATACTCTTATGTTCTCAAAGCTCTAAACTCAACTTTCATTACTCTGATCCCAAAAGAGAATGAAGCTAGAACTCTGGATCGCTTCATACTAATAGCTCTTTGTAACGTGGTTTACAAGATAATCTCCAAGGTCATAGCAAATAGATTGAAACCCCTCCTTCCCATTCTTATCTCAAAGGAACAATCGAGCTTCGTGGAAGGCAGTAAAATCTTAGACAATATCATTCATGCCCATGAAATAATCCACTTGTTGAAAATTAGGAAAAAGGCAGGCATGATAATATAACTTGACTTTTCCAAAGCCTATGATAAACTAAGTTGGAACTATATGACAAAAACCATGGAAGCCTATGGATTTGACAATCAATGGATAAAATGGGTAATGGCTCTGGTTTCCACAACTAGTTTCTCAATTTTGGTAAATGGAGCCCCAACTAAACCTTTTTACCCCTCCATGGGAATCAGACAAGGAGACCCTATATCCCCCTTTTGTTAGGACTTATGATAAAGCCGATTAAGTAGAACAATTAAAGAAGCAACCTCTGAGGGAGTAATAAAAGGCCTACAACCTCACGAATCCATCCCCCCAAATATGCATCAACAATTTGTAGATGATACTATGTTACATGGAATTCCAACAGTCAAAGAGGCGACCGCTTAAAAGGAAATTTTGGATAACTTCGCAGAAGCTAGGAACATAGATCAATCATTTCAAGTCTATGATCTTTTTTCTTTAATACTCATATTGCTATTCAAAGAAACCTCACTAACATCCTAGTTTTCGAGAAGAAAACCTTACCTACTAAATGCTTGGGAGTTCCTCTCACAGATAAAGTTGGAAAGAAATAAACTTGGGAAAACATGATAAACAAGTTGCAAGATAGAGTTAAATTATGGACTTATCGAGCCCTAAAATTTGCAGGAAGACTCGTGCTCACTAAGGAATTTTTACAAGCAATTCCAACATATTTACTTTCAGTCTTCCCAACACCATCAGGGATTTTGTAGAGGATTAGAAATATACAAAGGAATTGTTTGTGGAGAGGAGTAGAGGACAAAAAGAAATGGGCATTAATGGCATGGGAAAAACTATGTTGTCCAAAACGAAAAGGAGGTTTAAGGTTGCAAGATCTGAAAACAACAAATGATGCATATGGATCAAAACTATGGTGGAGATGGGTAAAGGAAAGCTCAGGAGATCCTTGGGCATCCTTTTGGAAAGCCATATATGCCCCTATATGGAACCCTCAAGACCTCATACAATTCACAGGATCATGGGAGGGAGGGATGCGACCATTTGGAATATGTTGGAGAAATAAAAATTCGATTTAGGACTAGTGTTTACGGAAAATGAAATGAATGATAACACATTTTGGGAGGATGAGTGGCCTGTGGGAACCAAAGCTGGGAAAACCGGGGATAGAGAATTTGTCAGAAAATATTTGCTCTGAGACATGGAAAAGTTAGGGTGCATCAATATTGGAAACAGAGGGAAATAATTTAAAAATGGAGATGTTGGGACCCTATTATCCCACAAGACCTTAATCAAAATTCCCCGCTAGTTAAAGAATTAGAGGAAGATCTTCAAAAAATAAATATTTTGTGTTTAGATGAGGAGGAACAACTTCGATGGGGAATAAGAGATGGTGGTGAATTTACCACAGAAAGAGGCATGACACTATATCACTGGTCATGATTAGAGAAACCCAGACCCCCTCTGGGAACTTCTCTGGAATTCCCCACACTGGCTGAAGGTAAAAATATTTATGTGGTTGGTCCATCACAAGAAAATTCTAATTTGGGAGAATTTGGTTAAAAGGGGTCTCAATGGCCCCTCAAGATGTCACCTATGTGAAGGACAGGAGGAGACGATAAATCATTTGTTGGATGGGTGCCCTTACTCAATGGGGTTATGGGACTAGGTGGCTACCCTATATCACAGACAAATAGAGTGAGATAATATATTCAAGTGACCCTGAGGACATGGAGGGTCCAGTACACGGATAATGAAATTGTAAATTTGTGTTGGGGATTAACTCCTTGGTTTTTCATATGGAAAATTTGGAAGGAAAGAAACAAAGGAATATTTTCACAATGAATCCCCTTCAATAAATAATTTGATAGAAGCGATCAACAAGCCCAGAGAAACTATCTAGCGAGGAAAATTCATGCAACAACAAAAATTCCCTCGATCCAAGAGCAACAAGTTCTGCAAATTTTTCAATTGGACTCTTAGAGCATCTGCTTACCAATTCACTTAAATCCATAGGTTCATGGTGGTGCCTTAGCTTGGACTCCACCCTAGGTTGGTTTCCTAAAATTGAATTTTGATGGTGTGTCGAAGGGCAACCCTGGGAGGGATGGGGTTGGTGGAGCGATCTGAGACAATGAAGGAAAAATAGTTTGTATATACTCCACCAATGTGGGAAACACTACCAACAATGCAACAAAATTTTATGCCCTGGAACAGGGGCTGGAAATTTTAGTAAGAGAGGGCATTTTCAATGTAACAATGGAAGGAGACTCGAATTTGGTCATAGGAACGACAAGAAGGTTGCAATGTGGAATGAAAATAGGCAAGATAATCACACACTGGCGTCTTGCCCAAATTATGCAATGAATACAAAGGCACCTGCTAACTCTGTTCTCAATCGACTTCAGGTGGGTTAGAAGGAATGCAAATGCTCTTAATGATAGATTAGCCAACGAGGGTGTGCATTGAGATGGAAATAGGCTTGACGTGGCTTGGACACAGGTTCAAGTGGCCAACTGAAAGAAGATTGTGAACAACTGGCGAAAAAATATCATCATGGTTGTAATCAGGAAGACAACCACACAGGAAGAAAAGAGTCGTAATCATATCTTGAGCGGGGCCCAGTTGGAGAGGAGGGAACCGACCACTTGGCACTTTGACATCACGTTTAGTCTGGACATGATAGAGCATTCATGGAAGATGGAAATACATGCTCGTAAGGTGGCGAAAGCCAACAAATATTGTAGGATGCACATACCGTGCAAGGTTAATCATAAGGATATAAGAAGAGCCGAGAGATGGAACAACATAATGAGGACCATTTTATCAATGGATATGGTTGTACCAAATAGGTCTAGTCGTATGGCTTGCAAAAGGAGAAGAGGGTGGAAAAGTACCATAAAAATAATAATGGCACAAGGCGACACACCTTCTATTCATTTCACTCATAGAGACCCATTAAAGGCAAGATCATTAATAGATACATGTAATAATATGGGAGGTTGTTATATACCAGGTTTCATGTTGGTTACCCCTACCTCCCAGATATCTCTTGAATCTAGTGGTCTAGTAAGAGTTCCGATCTTTGGTGCAAAATTTTTTCTAGGTGTAAGGAAGACAGAAGTGGGTTTATCTAGTGAAATGAGACTGAGAACATGGCTGAATGAAGTATACTACTAGGAAAGGGAGCCCGATAGCGGACTCTCACCCAAAGATCTCCCAAAAAAAAGACAAGGATCGAGAATGCAGCATGGGATGCATCACAAATGTACCAGATTAATGTCCCACGGAAAGGCAAGGAAGCTATTGAGAAATGGGAAGAGGATATTAAAGCTGAAAGAGGAGGTAAATGAAAAAACCAGGTAGAGTAGGAGGTGGATTGGATAATTGACACCGAAGAAACTCAGACTTGGGAGACCCTTTACCATAAGACACTCGAGATAGTGTGGCATACAAAAATGTTGATTGGAAAAGTCAAAGAATACAACGATGAAACCAAAGGCGTGGACCAGAGGGAGCTGAGGACTATGGTAGAGGATATATAGCATTGGGTCAGTGGTTTGGAAACTATTGTGAAACTCCTAGTAGACATTGAAAAAATTCAACAGTGCAAGCAGGATAAGATGGCAACACAATTCAACCTATACTTGAAGTATTTCCACCACATGGATATCACGCTAGTGAACGACCATGGAACACCAACCCAGATCTGAAAGGTTCGGGTTGCTTCTCCAAAGGACTAAAGTAATGGAGTGGAATGGACCCAGGTTTTGTGTGTTTTGTGATAGGAAAAACTCAAACCGTAGATGATTAGAAAGTTTATGTTTAAGTTTGAAAGGTATCCTTTTTTTATATCAGTAAGTAGTCATAGGATTTATGCCAGTTATGTAAGGTGGTTTTATAATTCCACGTATAATCATAGGATCATGATGTCAAGTATTCCATACTGTAGTCTAAATGGAAGAAATATGATGCTTAATAGACTGGATAAAAAGTTTATTTATTGCAGTTGGTCTGGTTTCCAATCTGGCAGACCAACCGAAAATAGTATGCTTGTAGTTTTTTGATGAAGTAATACAAAATTTTAAATGAGCTTATAAAAAAAAAATAAAAAAATTATTCCATGGATAGAATTGTCTTGTAAAAATGAATTCACATCATTTAGTTAATTTTGAATAAAGTTATTGAAATATCACTATGTGCTTCATCTTAATGAAGACGTCCATTTCTCTTTCACTCATATTATCATTAATATTTCTATTATTAGTTGATAAAGACCACAATGTAGAGGTGAATTAATATGTACTAATCAAGTTACAATAATAATTATCCTATTTTTTCCAATTAATTAGTCAATAAGAACATTTATTATTATTGTTTTTCAATTTTCCCAAGTCAATCATGATTTCTCTACGACTTTTCTTTTATTATGGAAAACCACTCTCAAATGCAAAGTGGGTTCAATACAGTGACATTGAATCTATTGAATTTCTAAACAACAACTTGGTTTCACTAAATATGATGGATTTTGGTGACTTTCTTGGGCCAAGTCTATATCCACTAAATATGGCCATTACGTTTCTCTATTATATTTATTTTTAGATGAACACCACCTACATAGGTGCAATGGGGGTTTTTCAAGGTGCTAAATTCATTTAGGCATTCAAAAAATGCAATTTAAGCAGTACAAAGTGCGATTTCATGGCTACAATTTCATAGCTAATTATGATAATAGTTTACTTAAAAAAATCAAAAATAGAATGTTTAGACTTGTCCCTTATTAAAATCCAAAATTACCACCAAGGAAGGTGCTACCCTCTCAAATATCTCTTTTTTCATGGAATTTCAAAGGGATGATGATCCCAGGTAGGAAGGAGGTTGTTCAAGGAGTTCTTCAAAATGTTAAGTAAAAAATAGTTTTTTTACAAGAGGTCAAATCATCTAGATTTGATATTTGTGGTTGCATGAGTTATGTGTGGAATGGCTCCTTTTGGGCCACAGATCATGATTAGGGAAGATGTGGGGTTGTGTTGGCCATTTCACTATATCTTCAAAGTTTTGTTACATCATTAGGGATTGGCTTGAGCAATTGTTGCATGTGGATTACTATACTATTTTAGGAGAGATTGTTGGGCTTTTGTTCTATTTATGCACCAAACCTTATCTCTACACATATACATCTCTGGGCATGGATGGAGACCTCTCTTCCATATGTTGAGTGTATAATTTTTGGAGATTTTAACATGGTTGAATAGGATGGTGATAGGGGAGGAGAGGTTGGTTATGTGATTAGTGGTTCGGAGAAGTAGGTTTGGTTTAAGTGTAAAGCCTCTCTTCAGTTGTTTGACCCCAATTGGGGGAAGAAAGGAGTTGATTATGGTGGATGGTTTACTTGGTCCAACTTTAGATAGGGTTCTAGTAGGGTTCAGGCTAGGTTGGATCATATTTATAATTAGGGGATGATTTCTCCTTTAAAGAATATGTGAATTACATTGATGTGTTGGTGTAATTATAGGTTCAGATCACCTATCCATTATGACTTCGATTTTAGTAGGGCATGTGGAGGAATCCAAACCTTTGTCTCTATTCAATCTTAATGTTTCCCATTTGGAGTCTGCATATTTTTAGGCTTTGGTGCATAGTGTCTAGAATCTTGCTCCTTGTCCTAAAGGGGAGAAAGGGCAACTTTTATGGTGGGGGCTAACATTTGTTGTACTATGAATTTTATCATAGGATGGGGTTGCGTGATTGCTTGGAGGCATAGGAGAGAGCTTCAAGAGGCCCGGTGACAATTAGAAGAGGTGCATATTCTCATGGAGGAAAACATACATAACATCACCCTCCAGGAGGATGCAACTAGGTTTGAGATAGTGGTTCGCAAGTAGGATGAGTATATTGCTAGAGGGGATCAAGTTAGATCTCGACTATAGTGGATTAAGAAGGGCATTGAGGGATCTAAGTTCTTCCTTGATCTCTTGAAGAGGAAAGTGGTGTTCGATAGGGTTCTTGGTATATGCAGAGAAGATGGGACTCTTGAGGAGAACCCTATAGAGATATGAGGTATGTTTAGTGGAAGCTTTCAAAATCTTTTCTCTAATTACCACTTGTGTGAGTTGATTGTGGTTGCTAGGGATTGTTGCTACAAAATGGTTCCTCACAAAGTCTTGAATGGAGGTAGTGATAGATTGGAAAGATATTTTATGAAAGATGATTTTTTGTTGCCTTATATTCAATGAAAAAAGGGAAGTCCCCGGGTATTGATGGTTTTCCTTATGAGTTTTACAACGTGATGTGGGACATATTGGGGGACAATTTTTACAATCTTGCACATGAGATATTTTCCACAAGGAGTCTTTAAAAAACACTTAATTAGAGACTCATCAAGATCATTCCAAAGAATACAATTAGATATTCTATTGGTGGGTGGCAACCAATACATTTATTGAGCGTTGCTTATAAATTATGGCCAAGGCTTTAGCAAGGAGAGTGAGACTCATCAAGATCATTCCAAAGAATACAACTAGATATTCTATTGGTGGGTGGCAACCGATAAATTTATTGAGCGTTGCTTATAAAATTATGGCCAAGGCTTTAGCAAGGAGAGTCTGAGACATGGCCTAGATTTTTTTTTTTGCTAAGAACAAATAGGATTTGTACATGGATAGTTTATTTTAGATACAGTCTTGTCATCTTGGGAGGCCATGGAGTGGGCCAAGGAGTCTAGTTAGCGGGAATTCTTTCTGAAAATTGATTTTGACAAAGAATATGATCCTATTGATTGGTCATTTATCTCTGATATGTTGAATAGCCTGGGTTTTTTCAAACCTTGTGTTGGTATGATTAACACCATGATTTACATGTTCCTTTGCTTTCGTTTAAGTGAATAACGTGTTGTCCCCTTGCATCCATCTCCATAGGTCTATCAAGAAAGGGTGTCCTTTGCCCCCTTATTTATATGTTTTGATAGTTGATGCTATTGGATATCTACTAGAGGCAAATCATCTTTAGGGTCAACTTGGTATTTCTCTCTCTAGGGGGAGGAGATTATTAACAATAGTTTTATGAATGATTGTCAATCCTACTAATAAGGAGTTAGTCTCAACCTCCAGGGATTGTCTTGCAATGTTTTGTGAG
Source organism: Picea sitchensis (assembly GCA_010110895.2). Classification (NCBI taxonomy): domain Eukaryota; kingdom Viridiplantae; phylum Streptophyta; class Pinopsida; order Pinales; family Pinaceae; genus Picea; species Picea sitchensis. The sequence continues at coordinate 20,587 of SNQJ01S0169647.1, forward strand.
GCTTCAGGGGAAATTGTTAGTGATCACAAGACAAATTATTGACTACTTGGTCTTGAGGATTGTCCCATATGTTTTCCAGCTGCTTGGAGGTTT
>SNQJ01S0169648.1:0-13807 GCA_010110895.2 Picea sitchensis
ATTGTATTTTTTTTTTAAATACCTACAACATAGTCTCTATTGTGACATCTTGGAGTGTCTCTCCCATAGCAACCACGTTGGAGATGATACCTCTTAACGTCGCTCTTCCCACGTTCTAGACGTCTCTCTTGCCACCTTCAAGACGTCGGTCTTGCCATGTTCAAGAGGTCTCTCTTACCACGTCTAAGACGTCTCTCTTGCCACGTTCAAGATGTCGTTCTTGCCATGTTCAAGACGTCTCTCTTGCCACGTCTAAGACGTCTCTCTTTCCACGTTCAAGACGTCGGTCTTGAACATCTCTCTTCCCACATTCTAAACGTCTCTCTTGCCACCTTCAAGACATTGGTCTTGCCACATTCAAGATATCTATTTTTTCCACATTTAAGACTCCTCTCTTGCCATGTTCAAGACGTTGGTATTGCCACGTTCCAGATGTCTCTCTTTCCATGTTTCATATGTCTCTCTTTCCATGTTCAATACGTCGGTCTTGCCACGTTTAAGATGTCGCAATAACGATGAAATCTATGTCGTCAGAAAAGAGACATCATGTGAAACGACGTTTGAGGGGGTCCGTTGTTTGTCTTTTTCCCAATAATATAAAGTGGCAATTGCGTCGAACGCGCCATCATGAAAAAATTTCATTTAGGACCTCAAAATGGCCCCGAAAGTTTTAGGACCCAAAAAACTGCTAAAAATAGTAAGTTGTCAAAAACATGTTTTGAGATAATTGGAATAGGTAGGTGGCCACCGATATCCTCATGGATCAATATTCCCCCATTAGGAATCAATGGTCTCCATTGTGTTGATTTACCCCATCAGATGAGGAAATTCATGTTGAATTTGGCCTCGGGTGAACCACTTGCCTTGGTGCAGGAGCTACCCTGCTTTGACAAACCAATAAATTTGGATCCTTTGTTGGCGAGTACCCTTGACCTGTGTGTCCACAAAATGATCAGTGGATGCATGTTCTATGCATTCAAGGTTGAGCTCTATTCATTTCAACTGTTCTGTAATCTCTGAGGTGTCCAATAATTGTGGAAAATAGGGTCGAAGGAGGTCTACATTGAACATTGGGTGCAAGGCAAGGAATGGGGGAATTTTGAGTTCAAAATAATAGTCACCCATAGAATTAGTGATGGTGTAAGATCCATAACAGATTGGATGAATCTTCTGATGAGGCCCTGTAAGGCATTCTTTCTACAAGTGCAACCAAACTTTCTCTCCCACTTGAAATTAGTGTGGCACTCGGTGTTGATCATGGTGTTGTTTGTACTTGGCATTAGAATTTTGTAAAATATCCTAAACTTGTTGGTAGATGTGTTGGATCTGATCAATGCACTGGGTGGATTTTTCAGGTTCTCCTAGGTGGCCACAAGGGGTAGTGCAACATCCATGGGACACAATGGTTGAAATCCCAACCCCACCTGAAAGGGGTTGTGGTCAGTTGAGCTATGTATGGCTCTATTGTAGCTATGTTGAAAATAGGGAAGATTCTCATCCCATGTGTGAGGGTGCTTGTAATTTACATGTGCAAGATGTGCATGATCATTTGGTTGATGACCTCAGTTTTTCCATCTATCTAGAGGTGTAAGGCAGTGGATTTGGTGAGCTTGGTGTCCAATAGTGACTAGAGGCTCGACCAGAAGGTTCTAAGGAGTTGATTGTACTGATTTGAGATAATGGTTTGTTGGATCCCAAAGTGCACCCACACTCATTCAAACAAGATCTTGGCAGCGACCTCCACTGTGATTCTCTTCTTGTAGGAGACCATAATCTCCATCTTCGAAAAGTGATCAACAACCACAAAACATAGTCATCTCCATGCTTGGTGGATGGAAGGCCCGACATGTAGTCCATTGAGATGGATTCCCAAGGTCTGTCAAGATTATGCAGAGGAGTGTACAAGCCTTGTTTCTTAGTGGTCGGTTTGGAAATAGCGTAGGTGGTGCAGGAATGGATATACATCTCAACATCTTGTCGAAGTTTAGGCCAATAGAAACGTCGTTGCAACACTACCACTATCTTTTCCATGCCAAAGTGTATTTCCACCCGATTGTAGTGGGCTTCCCAAATCATCTTTGCTCACTTACTTTATGGAACGAAGAGATGGCCAAGATTGCACAACAATCCATCCTAAACATGGAAATTAGTGACAGTTGTGTTTGTGCCCAACATCTGGTAGGTGTTGGCAAAGTCAAGATCTATCTCATTGAGGTGGGGCCATCTAGAGGTCTCCTAGATGCAAGAGTCTAGCACCGTGGTGAGTGTCACAACTAGAGGTCGGCTAAGGAACTCACTGACTCAATTGGCACTTCCTGTTTTATACTTGATGTTGAGGTGGAACTGCTGCAAAAATGTGGATGACTTCAGATGGTGGTCATTCTTCAATTTTCCTTGTGTCTGCATGAACTCCAATGGCTTATGATCAGTGTGGATGACCATCTCATTCCCGAGAATGTAATTCCTCCACTGGAGGCAATATTGCACAATGGAATACATTTCTCTTTTGTAAGTAGGGTACTTATAGACAACATATGATAATGTCTCACTATGATATCCCATGGGGTGGTCGTGCTGAGTGAGAATTTCACCCACAACATAGTATGAAGCATATGTCTTGATCTCAAAGAGTTGTTGCGGGTTAGGTAATGAAAGAACTAGGGATAAGCATAACATTTTCTTCAGATCATTGAAAACATGTTGTTTGGACATGCCCCACACAAATGTTTCCTTACCACCACCTCTGGTTACTTGTATGAGGGCCCATGCAATATGGGATAATCCCAACATGAACCTGTGATAGAAATTGGCAAGGCATAAGAAGATCTAAAGCTTAGTGAGTGTGGTTGGGGATAGCCACTCACAAATGACTTGGATATTGGCTGGGTCCACATACAGACCATGCACATCAACAATGTATCCTTGGTACTAGACCATGTCCATGTCGAAGGATCATTTTTCCAAGTTGGCATATAGCTTGTGATGCTACAGAGTGTGTAGAACATGTTGAATATGTTGAAAGTGTTTCACCCAAGTCTGGTTGTAGATGAATATGTCATCTAGATACACCATTACAAAAGAGTTATTGAAAGGCCATAGGATATCATCCATCATCCTCATGAAATTTGTTGGGGAATTTGTCAAACCAAAGGGCATGACCAAACATTCAAAAATACCTTATTTTGACTTGAAGGAAGTATTCCATACATATGTCTTCTCTATTGGGACCTGATGGCAGATAGACTTCATATCAATCTTACTGAAATATTTGGCCCCCTTGAGTTGATCAAGGATATCGTTGATTCATGGAATCAGGTATCAGTTCCTGACTGTGATTGTTTTAGGGCCCGATAATCAATGCAGAGTTGTCAGGTCCCATCTTTCTTCTGCACCAGCATGATTTGGATTCCACAAGGTGACGAGTTGGGTTAGATGTGCCCCTTGTGGAGAATTTCTTGGATCTGAGATTGGATCTCCACATTTTATAACAAAGAGCGGTGATGTACTAGCCCATTGGGTAGTAGTGCACTGGGGGTCATATCGATGGAATGCTTGACCTAACAGTGCATAGTTACCTTTGTAGTTGATGAGAAGATGTCTTTGTATTCTTCCATGACCTTATCCACTTGCTTCTGTTGCATGTAGAGGCTAGTTGCAGAGGCCATGGATGTGGCTGCAACCTTTCTCTCACTCTAAGAGTGAATCAAAAAGAAGAAAAACTTCCCTATTTGATAAATGACCTTCCTACATTGCTTGGCAGAGATCAAGGAAATAACACTAGGTGGGACTACCTCAAGTATCCTATACAATTTCCTGCTCAAATTAATAATAACACTGTGAGGACTATAATCATATACAACATGGAGTTTCCATAAATAAGGTTGTCCCAAAAGAGCATCACAAACTTCAAGGGGAGAAACATCACATAATACTTAATATTTGAATGGCTTGATGACGTATGACATGAGTCATTGTTGGTTGATGCGAAGATCACTTCCTTGGTGGAGCCATCTGATGGTGCAGGGTTGTGGGTGTGACATTATCGGAGGGGCTAACTTCTTGACAACCTCTACTGAGATGAGGTTCTTCTAGATACCACTATCAAAAATGAATTTGATTGGAGTGCCTTTCACCCACATTTGTGAAGGAAAGAGGCATTTGCCTTCCTTTGGCTCATCAGGTTCACCAGTATGGATCTTGGTGGTAGAAATGGTGGCACTGGGTTTCATGTCAATGATTCATCTCCCCTTTTCTAGTTCAGAATCAGAGTCGGAGACCACATCTGATTCAAAGGCTTTCAACTCATCCACCAATGACTTCTTTGAGAAATAATCAACAGTGTTATGATAGGGGCTCTTATGGAATTCACACCACTTCTCGATATCCTTCTTTGTCTTTTCATTGTCCTTCTTTGCTTGTGGCTTGGACTAGTTGTCCTAAAGTTTCCCATATTTTATTTTTCCTTTGTTGTATGGGTTGCGGATGTCCTTTCCTTGCTTCTTCTATGAGGGGTTCCCAGACCCAAATTGTTGTGTCTTTTGTTTAATATTCTGTTTGATTTTGGTAGCATATCGATAGGTCATGCCCAAGGATGAGATGTCCAAAAATTCCATTTATGTCTAGATGTATCTATGCATACCATCGCGGTACTTGAGCACCATATGTTTCTCAGAATATTTGATACCCAACTTGGTGCACAACGTAGGGAAGAAATTGGTGAACTATGGCATTGTTTGGTCTCTTTCCCGCAGCAGTGTGGTCCATCTTGTATACAAGTCATCATAACTTCTAACAAGGTAGTATTGTTCCTTAATAGCATCCCTGAAGGAACCCCAAGTGGGTGGAACTGCAAATAATGTCGATCCATCTATTTCATTTTGCTCACATAAAGTCTCCCACCAATATTTTACATGGGGGGCAACCTTGAGGAGAACAAACGTAATATTTTCTCTATCGAAAAAGTTGTGGACATAAAAATACCCTTCTAGAAGGTTTAACCATTTATCTACGACATTCGCATCTATTTTCCCTTCAAATATAGGAATATAAAAATTGATTTGTACCTCGAATAGGAAGACACCTTTGCTTGAGTTGGATATATCTCTTTTCGACAGTCGTCGAAGGATTTGTGCAAATTTTTTCATCATGTCATTCCTCTATCACTCGAGGGCTTCCTCAAGCCACATTTTGAAATCATTTCTTGTCTCGTCATATTTATTTTCGCCTGCCAGGGACGGTTTCTTAGGTTTGCGAGAGCATTTTTCCTCAAGAGAAACAAGCTCGAGACCCAACTCTCTATACCCTTATCGCGTCGGGGACATGCACTAAAAAACGACAAGGAGCAGACTGCTCTGATACCACTGATCTAGATTTATGAGTGGAACAAAATGAAAACACAAAATTATAATATTAACATAGAGGAATAATGAATATTAATAGAGATACAATAAAACTTGAGCTCTATTAAAAACAAATATGTTGAAACTCTAAAATGCAGACTGAAAACAAGCTTGCTTGAATGGTGGAATCTTATCTCTCAAAAGAGATGTGACGACTACAATCATTTGCAAGAAGATGAGTATGATGAGGCTTTGAAGGAATTATTACAATAAACAAGAATTCCATTCTTGCAATAAACAAGAATTCCAAAACCCTAGACATCCAAAATCCTAACCTTAGGAGATGAAGTGCCAAAATTCATGTGGGCCACATTGGGGTAAGTTAGTACATCAACTTCCCGGGGTCATAGCTTTTACATACGATATAAGTTTAGGGCACATGATAGCTCGCTGGAAAGGTATTGATGAGGATATTCATTTAGGGGTCTCAACCAGAGACTTTGACCTTCTTTGAGGAGTTTGATCATGAAAAAACGTCGTTTAGGCGCTCAAAATGGTTGTGGAAGTTTTGGGACCCGAAACACTGCTAAAAATAGTAAGTTACCAAAAACATGTTTTGAGCTAGTTGGAATAGGTGGGTGGACACCGAGATACTCCTAGTTCAAAATCCATCAACCTATACCATATTAAGAATCAAACGTGTACCACAACAAGTGCATCAACCATGCACCAACACCTGTACCAAACCGTGCATCAACCATGCACCAACAACTGTGCCAAACCATACAGCAACCATGCACCAACCTGTACCAAACTGTGCATAAACCATGCACCACAACTTGTACCAAACCATGCATCAACAATGCACCATAACCTATTCCATATGCCTCAAAATCAACCATGTACATCAACACCATACCAAGTACCAATCATGTACCATACCATGTATCAACCATGTACATCAACAATGTACAACAACATTTGTACCATACCATGTACCAACAATGTATCTAAACCATATACGATATCACTCAATCATTCTGTACACCATGTACCATAGGATATATCAAGCAAGTGCCATCAATGGTGTACCTCAACCAATTGCCAAAATCACCAAGATATGTGTCGCATGTATGTGTTGTCATATACCAAGTGTCTTCCTTAACAATGTATCAAAATCAATGACAAATATACACCATGTTCCAATGCTTCAAGAGTATACTAAGAATAAGCCTCAAGCATGTAGCATCATCACCATGTAACCCTCAAAAAATGCATATAAACATACATGTAACTCTGTAAAAGACCTGGTGTATGTGATCACAAACCTGCAGACCTTCCTCAACTTCAGCAACAAGAGAATAACATATTCATCAAACTTTACCTTAGTCTCACGGGACTAGTTTTTGGATTAGTCACAAAACCTAAATTTCAACAAGCATAGCTCTGTAACTATTATGAATAAAATTTTGAAACTTGTAACCAATATTATTCAATATATTCTCTACAATTCCTCCAAGTTTCATTGCTTGGAACATCCTAGAAAAGACATTATAGGAAAAATGGAAGACCTTGTTGAATTATGGCTTATTCTAGAGAGAGAACTTGTAGAGAATTCCACATGCGGAATATTTGATATATGGATCTGAAAATCATATAAACATACTATAGACGATACTCTATCCACTACATTTTGTCACATTGAATTTGGATCCTCTATGAATACATTATGAGTTTTTTACCTGAAACACATGTTTGAGACTAGTTTCTGGACTAGCCAAAAACCCTATTTTCCATAGAGTATATCTCAGAAACTACTAAGACCCGGAAGCTAAAACTTTTACCACAATTACCTTGATATTTCATCTCAATAACCTCCAAAAGTTTCTATCTGAATCATACTAGAAAACAATTTATAGTGCAAATGGTAGGATGTCCTGTAAATAACATACCTTAGAACACATCATCAAAAGACTTCATCCTCCATTGGATTTTTGGTCTTATTTACTTCACCTTCCCTATGAAATTAGCCTCATATCTCCTTAGTTACCTTAGATAAGAATAACTTACTCACATAGAATATATTCAATAGAATGTGTGTGTGAATGTACTTATGAGTGACTTCTTGATGTGTATATATATTGTTTCCAAGTAACCTCTTTCCTTAACTTTAGGGCTTCTTAAACTTTCTTGTTACAACCAATTTTCCCTTTCATTAATGAATTTCAACCAATTAGGGGCTTATTAACCCATATTTTAACCAACTAGGGGCTTCTTAACCCATCTTTGGGGCTTCCAAATTTATGACCCCACAACTCCTCAACTGTGAGGAACCATGTGGTGTACCACCTATCAATGGAGATGGGATGATGAGGAATATCCATCCATGAGTGAGTTACATTTACAATGTTCTTTGTGACCTTTTTCCTTGATCAACTTTGGGTTCCATAACCACACCTATGGGGTTTCACATAAACTACATCAAGCACACCCATCACATGTGTTGACATCAACCACTCATCAATGACAACTAAATCACCATCAATATCAACCACATCTCTAGGGATTTCAGACTTCTCCAAGGGTTGAAATCAATATCCAAGGGTCAACATCAATGGAAACCAATGATCCAAACCAATTGTCCAACGATCTCCCCCTTTGGCATTGATGGCAACACCAACATTGATGGAAACACTAACGATGACACTCATGCTCTAACACTCATGATCCCCATGTGACCATTGCTCTTCACCAATATTTCTCACTCCCCCCCTTTAACATCAATAGCATAGGATCTCTCTCCTTGGGGTTTCTCCCCCTATCTCCATGCATTTGTTCTTTGTCTCTATTTTCATGCCTTTGTTCTTTCTCTTCTCTTTTGTCATCATGGAAAAAATGATAACTCCCCCTATCAGTATGTCTCCTCCTGTCTGTATGCTACTGATCTTCCTTTCTAGATCTCTTTCTCTGATGATTTCTCTTCCCTTGACTTCTCTGCAAGATTTAATGTTGACCAATGTAGGGATTCTTATATAAGTTTACTTTCCTCTATTCTAGTTATTCTAATTGTCCATTGGTGCTTCCTCTTCAAAATCTATAACATATATACAAAGCATTCAAAATTTGATTTATTCATTTACTTGTCATGTTCACTTGACCATACTTTTCAATAATGTCCTCCTAATGATATAGCTTCTATTGAAGGTTTCTCTTTCCTTGTTATGTTGTGTCTTTCACTGCTTGTCTTCTTATGACCAATTGATTCCACTTCTCCACTAATTCCACTGAGTCTAATTGTAAATAAGCTATGTCATGTATATTTCTCGACCTACCAATGATATCATAAATCCATCTCTTTCCATGTAACTCTACTACACAATTTTCCACAATGTTGACCCATCTATCACTATACTATCATGGCTACAATCGATCATCATATATTCATGTTTCTTCAAATTGAATCAAATGTGTTCATTGGTCTTATCTATATGAAAATCAAACTCTACATGTCTAGAAAATCTTGTACTGAAGATATCACTACCTGAATACATATGTGGAATACAATCATAAACTTTTTCCTGTGTAACTGCCAAGTGATATTTGTGTTCTAACATGACTTCTCAACTGATTAATCTGTCATTATGTACTTCTTCCATCTAACTACTTTGAATTTGTCTCTATAGATAATTCAACCTACTTGAAGAATGGTTCTTTGATCTATAGTATCTACTCCATGGACTCTCTTTGTTCAATATTCATATTTACTGGGAGTCTCCAAGTTGTGGCTCAAAACAATACCCGCTTTGATGTAGAGTAATCTTCCTCTTCGTCTGCGGATTCATCATCTTTCCAAACTCTGAAATTTTTTCTTTCTACCTGTGGATTGATCTTTCACTATAATTCTTGAAAGTACAATCTCTTGGGCCTGTTCTTTATTCACCTTTTCTTCTTTTCTTTCTTTTACTACTGCAAATCCTCTAATCTCTGGGACCTGTTCTTTATTCACATGTTCTTCATTTTTTTCATTTCTTCTCTAGACCTTCATGTATCTGTCATCTTCCTTTTTCCCTGTATATTTGTCTTCATCTCATACTACTTCAAATCCTGAGAGTATGACTTTTGGGTGTCCTTCATTCATCTGATCTTCCTTTACCCATTCTTTTTTTCTTTTCCAAACCCTATTATATATGATATCAATATTGTTTTTCATAGAAGTGTCCATCATGCTTATACAATCATGAGCTACGTGATCGTGATTGTGGCATTTGTAACACTCAATGTTGTGGGAAGCCACATAAGTATTTTGTGTCTTAACATTTCTTCCATATGCTTTTCAATCTACAATTTTATTTACAAAGTTAGTGCAATTAAAACAATGACCATAAAAGAAATTTACATACCCTGGAGTGAATGATATTCTTTGTGTTGTAGTCCTTCTGAATGTCCTCCTTGGTTGATCATGATTGAAACTTATTTGTGTCTTGAATGTGGAGGGTATTATTGAATATGTGTCTCTATCATTTTTTTTTTTAATTTTGGTTGACCATGATTCCTTCCTTTGAGTACTTCTACATAACTATTACTCTTTTCTTCATTCTTCTTTGTTGGCAACCTGGAGTGCTTCTCTTCAACATTATCTACCGATGATGTGGATTTTTCTCTCACTTCAACTTTCTTGTTGAGCTTAACTATTTTAACTCTCAATGTGACCACTTCTTCTTCAATCTTCTCAACCTCTTCTTTTGTCTTCATCATCTAAATCTGCATGACTTTTTTTGTTTTGTTTGCCTCTTCAAGTTGGATCTTCACGGAGATGATTTCATTTTCAATTCTTCTTCTTATTGAAAAAATTCTATTTCAAGCTTATTTAAGTCCTCGGATCTTTCCTTGAGATGATATGTCAAAATATTCTCTTTATTCTTTGCTTATGTTCTTTTAGTTTCCAAACAATGCTTATCTTCTATTGATTCCTTTCTTAGGGTTGTTATTTTGGCTTCCAAACACTTCTTCTCTTCCATTTGACTTATGTATGCTTCTTCATTCATTTTGGCTTCTTACAGCTGAGCTTTTAGATTTACAATGACCTGTTGGGATTTTTTAGAACTTTCTTGAGAATGCTTCTTGATTAACTGCTCCTTAAGATACTTGTTTTTCTTCCTTTCTTTTGTCCATTTGTCTAAGGCACTGATTAATTTCACTTCAAGGTATACTATGCCTTCTTCATAATATTCTTCTTTTGACTCTATCTGACATGGTGAGCATATTTATTCTTGTTCTATACCAACACTTTCTTTAATAGGATCTGACTCTATGATGGGAGATTCCTTGGAATAGAGATCATGTAGCTTATCCCATTGTTCTTTGGCTGATCAACATTTTTCCACTTTCTCTCTTACTTTTATAACCCTAATTTTCACCAGACATACTTACCTGAATCCAGGCCATTTCATATACCTTCTTTTCCAAGCCAATACTAAACAACTCTTCTTAAAAACACCCTTTTTAAAGGCCCATGCACCCTACTCCACTACAGCTCGTGTGTACACTCTAGCTGACCCACTACAGTCGTGTGTACCTACAAAAGCACAAAAAAATGGAAATTTGTTGATGGAACACACAGTTTTGGGTAGGTTAACTAAACCTTTCAACCATGCATGGCCAATCATTAGACTAGATACCTAGCTCCTTATAGCCTATAAAATAAGGGGTAGGGGTCCCATTCTAGAGGAGGAGAAACATAGTAAAGAAACTCTACTTGAATTCGTATTCCCCTTTGCCCAATATTCTGCAACCATTTGGTGATTTCAACGAAGAAGAGAAGAAAGTGTGTTAGTAGTTTGTGCACAGTAAAAGAGGAGCCCAGGACTAGGTTCGTGGAGCAGTGGTCAGCTTCATCATTGTAAGTTGCTTTAGTGAAGTTAATAATAAAGAAGTACTTTTCTAGTCCCACCATATGAGATTTTCATTGTTTATCGCGTACATGTTGATTAATTCTCTAACCCATTAATCTGTAGATCAAATGCATGTGGAGTTCTTTGTTTGTCCTTTGTGAATGCAGGTCAGCCTTGGGAGGAGAGTTGCAATCAAATAGCGACCAAGCGTGAAGAGGGATCGATATCAAACACCGGAAATAAGGTATTTTCACTTGATCTTCTTAATTGTGTATTTGCTTAAGAATAATGGGGATTAGGTCTGGGATGATGGTAAAAAGTAGGAATCTTTAGGTCTTTTCTGCATGCATGATAAAACCCTAAGTTCTAGTCTGTAGGGGGATTTCCCACTCACAACAGAATTGGCGACCATACTAGGGATTTCTCTCGGGTTTCTGGGGATACTTTTTGGTAGTTTTAAATTGGTTTCATCACCTTTTTTCTGAGTTTCTGCAAAAGTATGAGCTAGTAGGGATTCTGGTCTTCCATACCAGTACTCCCTGCTTTCTTTGCTTGACTACATTTTCTTTTAGCATCACACTCTTGTAAGAGAACTGATCATCCCACACACCTCCAACTTATCTTTGAGCGATGTCGCTACTTTCGGATTCTCTTGAATCCAAACAAATGCAGTTTGTGCATGACGTCAGGCCGTTTGTTAGGTTTCATAGTTTCAACAACAAGGATCATGGTCAATCCTCTCAAGGTTGAGGCAATAGTTTAGTTGCCTCCCCCGCGTACAATCCTTCAACTTCAGAGTCTACAAGGAAAAGCGAACTTTTTACGGTGTTTCATTGCAAACTATGTCGAGATCACAAAGGGATTTATGCGCTTACTGAAGAAAGACGTTCATTTTCATTGGGACAATTCCACTCAACTCTCCTTCGAAGCATTGAAACATTCCCTCACAAATGCCCCTCTGCTTCGGCCACCCAATTATAAAAAAGATTTCTTATTATACTTGGTTGCAGTAGAGTCAACCATCAGCATGGTCTTAGTTCAGGAGGATGATTTGCTCTCAGAATATGTGATCTATTACATGAGTCGAGGCCTGGTTGGAATGGAACTCAATTATTCTCATATCGAAAAACTTGTGTTGGCAGCAGTCCATGTTGTCCAACGATTTCGTCATTATGTTTTGTTTCACAAGACCACCGTCATTTTCATTGTGAATATGTTTCAATACATGTTGACATGATGGGTAATCGGCGAAAATATCAGTAGATGGATAGTCATCCTCTAGGAATTTGACTTAGATTTCCTTTCGAAAGAATTCCAAAAAGTCACTGGTCTTTGCAGAATTTATCTCGGAACTTCCGATCGAGTCAGGTGATGTTATGCCCAAAGAATCGCCTATTCAAGGAGATATGTTTTTGATAGCATCTTCAAACCCCTAGTAAGGAGATATACTTGTATATCTCCTGACTTTGAAGTGCCCCGCCTTTGCTTCTCGTCATGAGCATCGCCGTATATGTCGTCAGGCCAAGAACTATCTCATCCTCGAGGACACTCTCTATCGTCGAGGTGTATATTGCATCCTTCGTCGGTGCCTCACTCATGAAGAAGTGGAAATTGTGCTTAATGATTGCCATTCTGGAGCATGTGGTGGTCATTTCTATAAGTTGGCAATAGCCCAAAATATTTTACGAGTCGGTTACTTCTAGCCAACACTAATCAAATATTGTATCACATCAGTCAAGAAGTGCCACCCGTGTCAGATCTTCTCTCGAAAGATGAGGGCACATCCCGCTCCCATGTTTCCTATCATTAGAGTTGGTCCCTTCACCAAGTGGGGGATTGATTACACTACATGCAATCCTCCTTCAACAAGGGGGCACCATTATATCATTGTAGTCGTTGATTACTTCACAAAGTGGGTTGAATCTATGCCAACATTTAAAGATGATGGACAGACTGCATCTCTCTTTTTGTTTAACCAGATTATAGCAAGGTTCAGTGTCCTAAGAGAGATTGTCACTGACCATGGCAGTCACTTTCATAACCAAATGATGACCGAGTTAACATCAAATCTTGGGTTGAGGCAAGAACATTCATCACTCTACTACCCTCAAGCGAATGGTTAGGTGGAAGCTCTCAATAAATCTCTTAAGACCATCCTACAATGAACGATCAATTCGGCCAAGTCAAATTGGAATTTGATGTTATACTCATCATTATGGGCCTATCAAATGTCTGTTAAGACTATAATCGGTTTCTCACCTTTTCAACTCGTTTACGGGCTGGAAGCAGTCTTTCCCATAAAATGCCAGATCCCATCTTTAAAGTTGGCAGTATAGTTATTGCCAGACACTTCACCGCTTGAAGAATGTTTATTATATCTCAAGAAACTCAATGAACAACATCATGATGTGGCCTTAGCTAATGAAGCTCACAAACAAAATGTCAACTATCAGTATGATCGGTCCGTTCATCCTTTCATTTTCTCGGAAGGAGACCTCGTCCTGGTCTATGACCAAGATAAGGACCCCCTAGGGGCAGGCAAGTTCAAACCCATGTGGTTCAGACCTTTCATCGTAA